>BMAC01000171.1:901384-925137 GCA_014905375.1 Phtheirospermum japonicum
CTAAGCTCCAACCGTCGGTTCGTGATTCGTTCTTCGACAAAGATCAACCCTCCTCTCCGGATTAGCTGGAGAATCTACTGCATTCCTTAGTTTAAATAAGTACTCAAACTCTTTTATCGCTTTCTTAGTTTAATTTATGCAATTAAGTAGTAGTTTCTAATAATTGTTCTTGAGTTATTTGATGTTTCGAACCTTAGATATTTTTGATATTGCAATTCGTAATCTTAGTTTAATTAATGTTTAGTTATTATTCATGCTTGGTTAGTTTCCTTCGTTTACATTTCGTTCTAGATAATTGATGTTCGTTTATGCTAGTTGAATCTTGTTTAAAGTTCTTAGAATAATTACTCTAGCTTATAAATTCCAATTGCTGAATTAAATTTCCTAGTTTTAATTATTGTTCATGTGTTTTATATTCTTAGATAATCAAAACAATCAACCCCCCCCCCCCCCCCCCCCAAATGTATGTGATATTGAATTGAACAAACTGTTTGAGATTTCCGATTGTATATTTCTCGAGAGACGACTCGAGTCAAGTTGCCAAACTACGCGCGACCCCGTTCTCTTACGGGCAAGCTACTGATCTTTTGACAAATCTTCATAAGTAGGCAACACAAAAGCTTTAATCGGTGTCTGTTATTCCTTCGCACCCTTAGCCAGTGTCGATCCCCGATATCTCAAGAAATAAAAACCTCTCAGTCAAGGATAATTCTAGCTCACGTACACCTACTGCCGAGTTTGACAACAATTTTTCTAGTGATGCAGGTCTAGTAAATCTTATTTTTAGGGATTTTATTAAAGATTGAAGTGTATTTTTTCGTGGTGTTGAAATGAATCAACGGGTTCTTGGCTTTGTATTATCAAATCGATTCGATTGAGAGAATCAATATGTTTCAAGCTTTGGAAAATAAAGGGAAAATGAAAATAAAGCAATTAAACTAACTAAAATAAACTATGAATTGAAATTGCATATTGGTCGGATGCCTCGTCGTGTGCCTCAATATGTAAATGCAAGCAAGTAATGGAAATAAGCAAGTAAATGCAATATTTCACCAAGTACAAGCATGCAAGCACAAGGTAAAACTATGCATAAAAACTCAAATAATGCAAATTTACTAAAATTGAAAGTATGAATGGATAAAGCAATGAAAATATACGGGAAGGTATAAAACTTTATGAAAAATAACAAGTAATGAAGACTATATCTAAGATTAAGCATGAAACAAAGCACAAAATATTAAAACAAAATAAAGTATGTGTAAAAGTCAAAATCAAGACGATCCAAGAGCCGATCTATACTCTAGATGTGTCCCTCATCTATATTCCATAGCCAATTCATATGTTTCATCATGAATTCAAGGTGCTAAGGCTAAAAGCATAACATGAAGAACAAGCATGGAAATAAAGCATAAAACATGAAATTGAAAGGAAATTTACTTGAATTAAGAAATGAAACAAAGCTTGAATGAAATTGCATCAAAAGTAACAATCCAAAGGAGTATTTGGATTCTTCTTAGGCTTACAAACCCAAGGCCAAGCATGAAAGTAAATCTAAATCTAGAAAAGAAATTACATCAAAGCTTGAAATTGAATCTTAAAACCTAAGAGAGAGAAATTAGATCTTAAAAACTAGAGAGAGGATTTTTAATCCCAAAACACATGCTTGGGTTGGGAGAAAAATGAGAGGTGTTTTACAAAATGAAAGAGAGGTTCTATTTATACAAGTTAATTAGGGGTAAATGGGTTAATTATGCCATATGAGCTTGGATTTCCATGTTTTGACCAAATTTGACCCCAAATGGTCAAAATAGACCATTTAGGTCGAGTAGGGTTCGAATGGCTCGGCAAATTTGCAAAGTGGATCAGAGCTGGGCGAGATGGCTCGGCCGTTGTCGGTAGACCTCGGCGCTTGTCGGTCAATGCTCGGCAGCGTGCAGGCAGGTGCGCGTAGATGCGCGCGGGGCTCGACGGGAGTGGTGCGCAGGCGTCGGCAGGTGTGCGCAGGTGTCGGCAGGCGCTGCACACAGTCGATCGACTGGCTCGGCAGAACGAGCGTGGGCGGCAACTCTCTGCCGAGCAGTCGATGCAGCCCTCGGCAGTCGATCGACAATGCTCGGTAGTCGATTCAACTGCCTGGGCAGTCGATCGACTGCCGCTTGACAGTCTCGGCAGCTGTGGCTCGGCAGTCTCGGCAGGTGCTCAGTAGGCTCGGCAGCTGTGGCTCGGCAGTCTCGGCAGCTCTCGGTAGGCGCTGTCGGACACTGGGTAACCTAGTGTCATAACACGTACCCAGTGTCAGCCATAATTCTTCAAATCGAGCCTCGATTCCGCTAAAACTCCAATCATAATCCCATACTCGACCATATCCATACTAGAATACTTCAAAATACCTAATTTAAACATAAAATTAATTAATTAAGATTAAAATAATCATATTAAGTAGAAAATCAAAAAGAAATACGAAAAACAACAAAACGAGAAAACAAACGAAAAACCTAATAAAACTCGACTCAAAAACTACTAAAATAAACATAAAATCCTAATTAAAAACACGAGGAAAAACACAACAATTACATTCAAAACGACGATGCTTCCACGAATGTGGTTCTTGATGCTAGTGATGATGTGATCACCTCTGCACGCGCATCTGGTGCTGAATACGAGTTGAGTAATGCTTTTACTAATACGTTATATACCCCAAAAACTCATGATAGATATAAGATATTTTCTAGTAAATTCCTAATCAAGGAAAAGCATTGTCATGTGCCGACATTCCAAACATACAACTTGGATAAATTTTTTGAGATCCGACAATTAATGCATAACATTGATGATATTGAACCATTTGAACAAGCTATTGTATACGAGTTCTAGTCTAACCTTATTAGTAAATTCCTAATCAAGGAAAAGCATTGTCATGTGCCGACATTCCAAACATACAACTTGGATAAATTTTTTGATATCCGGCAATTAATGCATAGCATTGATGATAATAAACCATTTGAACAAGCTATTGTATACGAGTTATAGTCCAATCTTATTGTGGAGGTGCATGATCCTACTTCCTTAAGATATGGTCGTGTTCATGTGCGTCGAGAGATTTTTGATTTCACTCCAGCAATGATTAATGCATTCTTTGAGGCTCTAGATGTTATTGAAAACCCCGAGCCAGCTGATTCCACTCGGATGATCAAGTTTTTGATGAGTGATCTTATCACCGAGTGGTCGACTCAGTTCCCCTCTTCTCAACTGAATTATTCTTATGCTTTTTTTCACAAAGTGTGTTATATTAACTGGGCTCTAATGAATAACAACCCCAGAGTCGCCGAGCTTCATGTCCACATCCTCTATCAACTCAGAACTAGCATGTCATTCAATTTTGGTGCTCACATTTTTTATGTCGTCACATGCTTCACCACATTATCTTCGAAGAACTGGGCCCTGCCATTTCCTATTCTGATTTTTAGAGTCTCATGTCTCAAGGCCTGGTCATCCAAGCTCCTCCACGTAGATGTCCAGATGTATTCATTGTCGCCCCACTACTTCTCAACACCAGGAATCGACTTGTCAATATCCTGGTGGTGTATTCTAATAATGAGGATAATGATTTTAATCACGACACTTCTGATGCTCCTATTTCGGATTTTGTTCCTTCTTCTTCTCCTATTTCTGCTACCACTGCCACTGCGGATGCTGCTCCGGATGTTGCCACGAATGTCGTTCGCATCTTCGCTGGCACTCGTGCTTCTACCAAGTCTGCCCCGAGTTTGATGATTTTAGTTTTGTGTTCACTCTTACTAGATCAACTGCAGTATGTTAATGATACTATTGCGCATTTTACTGCTTTCCTGCTTTCCCTACCCAATTTCTCGGCCTGCTTACGGATACTGTTCTTTTTGTCTTAAAAGGGGAGTAGATTATGGGGTCACTGTTGTTGATCAAGGTTCGAGTTTACTGATCTAACTTAGGAGACTATGCATGATTTGGGGGGAGAACCGACTTCAGGAAGAGTTGTTGTCGCTACTGTATTAACACCGAAGCCGTTGGGGATGCTATCGCCAACCTTGCGTCGCATTCAGAGGAAGATGGTCCATCTTCATGCCTTTATATTTCTACTGATCTATGTGATAAAGATGATAATGACATAGAGTTTGGTTTTGAGCCTATTACCTTGCCGAGACAAAGTGATATCACTTAGGAATTCGATGATATCTTTCCTTAGGAGATACTTTATGATTTTGACTGAAAAACTATGTGTTGATGTTTCTAATTATTATGTGTTATCTATTTTGTTGTGGAATGACTATGACCTTTTGCCCTAATTTGTTGGGGATTATTTTTTATTGCTTTTGCAAATGCTGTTTCAGAAATCATCACATACTTCCTAATCGTGTTATGTATCATTGCATCAATTTAGAGGGAGTATTATTGGTGATTATACAAGTTTCATACTTCCTATTTTTAATATATGAGTTTTGGCCAATAAAGACAAAAGAAGGAGATTGCTGAGTCACGTATTTTATAAATACATAATTTATTTTGTATTATTTAATATTTTGACTTTTTTGCCAAAGATTTTATTATTTAGAAAAGATTTGATATTTATCATCATTGATAATTATCATATATATTATTTAGTCGTAGATTAGGTTGTAATTCTCTTTCTCTAGCTTAATAATCATATATTGTAGTATTTATTATTTAGGATTCTATGATTTTATTTTGTTTTCCTTATATTAATATATATCTACAATATATTATGTATATTTCTTTTCTTAGAGTTGAATATATTTATTAGGCTAGTAAATATTATTAGGACCCTAGAGATTTGATCTTCTTTCTTTACTAATGATATTTACTTGTAATAGTTTGTATATATCTCTTTTTCTTATTTTTTAGGTCTCTTTTATAAATAAAGTATGTCTATATAATGTTGAGGGATTACTCTCAAATACTTATGCAGTAAAAGAGTAAAATTGAAGTCAAAGAGTTCGAGAGCATATTTATTATTACTGCAAATTTTCGGATTTTGGTGGATGAGATTGCGAATGCTTTTAGCGATCACGATAACATTATGCGGCTGAAAATTTTCTCTTCCATTATTTTTACAGTTTTTATTAAAATCCAATCTTATCATTGTGAATCTTAGTTTTTAAGAGTTATACTGATTTAGATCATATCTACTATTTAAGAGTTTTTAGTTTATCTTTCTTTAGTATATTATTGAATTTATAATCATTAAAACGCAAGGTTTGATTAGTCAAGATTTTTGCCCTATTGGCTCGATTATAAAAATAAATTATTGTTAATTATATCCAAAATCTTAGCGTGTCTTCTTATTTTCGCTACTTTTTATTTTATATTCTTTCTCAATTATAAAAATAAGTTATTGTTACATCCAAAATCTTATATGTGTATATTTTCTTTGCATTACTTTTTATTTTACATTCTTTACACACATTTGTTTTATCGTTTGAAATTGTGAATTGAGGTTTGTAATTCTTTCAAACATCATTTTAAATTATTGTAGAAGATTATGGCCTTGTTTGGGATTGGAAAGTTGGGGGTTAAATAAGACGTTTTGTAGTCAAATTCTTTAATTGAGCTAATTGTTAAATATATATCACACTAAAAAAAAAAAAAAAGAAAAAAAAGAAAAAAGATCAACACCAATAGAAATTACCGAGGGAATGTTTAAGGGAAAAAACAATATCAAGAGAAAACAATATGAATTATTACATTCTAATTAGATTTAGTAATTAGAACTTAATAATTATTCTCGTATAGTTTTCAAATTTTGTTATGAATAAGGTTTCATAAATTTGATATTTCATGTTTAATAAAAGCAAATAAATCCAAAGTTAAAACATTAAACATTTCAAAGGATGAAATATGAGTTATCAAAATGCCTATTAGGTTATCCTACCATCTTATGTGATAGGAATCTTATTATGTGATAGGAAGCCCATACAAGTCTCTCTAATGGGTATAGAGAGAAGCACCATTAAATCAAGTTAAAACTTATTAGCCTGCACATATGAAAAACAGAGTTATTATTATAATTGTTGTTAATTGTATGTACACGAAAACTAATGATGATACATTTCCAGTAGTAATTATATTTGACTGAGCTGCTATTGACAAAATTACATACAATATATACGATTTTAGTACCATCATTAGATGTGCTTCTATTATGTACACTAAAAATAATGATGATACATTTCAGTAGTAATTATATTGACTGAGCTGCTATTGACAAAATTACATACAATATATACGATTTTAGTACCATCATTAGACGTGCTTCTTTGACGGTAATAGTAATATCTAGTCTAATATTAGTGTGTTACACATTATTGATATTTTTTAAATATGTTATTTAATAATTAATAATTTATTTTGTCTTATTTAATATTTGACTTTCCTAATAAAATTTAATTATTTATAAAATATTTAATATTTATCATATTTGCTAACTATCATGTATATTACTTAGATTACTTAGTTTTAGATTAAATTGTAAATTTTTCAAGAATTCGCGTATTGTAGTATATATTATTTACAAGTATAAGATTTTATCTTGTTTTCTTTATATATATATATATATATATATATATATATATATATATATATATATAAAATATATTATCTATATTTGTTATTAGAGTATAATTCGATTTTTAGGCTAATAAATATTATTAGAACTCTACAGATTTATCTTATTAACTTAATAAAAATATTTACTTGCTTTCTTTTGTATACTAGTATTACACCTGTGCGTTGCAGGGGGAATATTTTGAATGTGTAATTGAACCAATCTTTTAAATATTATTCAAGTATTGAATGATTTATTATATATAAATAAATGATTATACGCCTAGGCGGATACAAAAAATCTTTTTTGGTGGGGTACCGACATAATATTATTTTTATTTATTAAAATTATACTCAAAAAATTATCGTATTAAATAACAATCATAAAATCTAATAAAGGTTTAAAAAAAATATAATACTATTGTTCTTGTCGAGTTATCATATTTTAAAATCGACTTACAATTACATCATGCTAATAATCAAAAACAACTTTTTCTCTAGGTATGTAAGTAAAATGATTATGCAATATATTTGATCTCTCATGTTATTATATAATTTTATACCATTGGTATAATGAATCTAAGATTTGTAAAATTTAATAATAAATAAGATCAACAACATCTAAACTCAAATCTCCGTTAAATATCACCAAATAAAACCATTATACATCACTTATTCTAAAAAATTAAATATTATGGCTTAAAAAATAAACAATAAAACTAGCTAATGTAAAAATTAATACATTTTTTTTAAATTTAAACTATGAAGAACAGAATTATTTTTTATAAATAATAACTATATATATATATATATATATATATATATATATATATATATATATATATATGTGTGTGTGTGTGTGTGTGTGTGTGTGTGTGTGTGTGTGTGTGTGTAAATAAGTAAAAGATAAAAAAAATTTGGGGGGCCTGTGCTACCCAGGCCCCCAAGTAGATCCGCCTCTGATTATACTTGTGGAGTAACACAATAAGTATTAAGTCAAAGTAACATTAGGACAAAATTTAAAATAAATAATTAAAAAAAACTAAAAAATTAACCATTGTATAAAAATGGTTAGTAATAATATTACTAATTGGGGAAATATAGTTTAAGAATTATGAAATACTTTCTTGTACACAACGCTCGCATTTTTTTTTTTTTTTTTTAATGTTTGTTATCATTATCGCAAATCGAATATATAAACACATTCGATTGGTCACTCTTGATATTGAAACATATTGTAGACCATGACTGAAAGTGGGTTATTTCAAAAAAAAAAAAAAGTCCAATGTGAGATAGAGATTGTTCTTGATTATTATTAATTGTCATTGCATATGGCACGATAACTAAAAATTGTCATCGTTGAGACTTAAAGGGTAACTTCGGATCTGATGGTGTTACGGTCATTCGTGGGGTGATATTAATTAACCTGCATTACTTCCTTAGAGAATTGTTGCCTCCAAAATATGATCACCCAGTTTCATAACAACCAATATTATTCCATTGCACAAACCAAGTTAATGATCAATATTTCTCACAACATGATCAGAGTACCAACTTTCAATTATAACTTATGATTCCACAATCCAGCACACTTGATTGTGTTTAAGAACTCGGGTGAATGGATATCTTGCAAAGTGTTAACGTTATATCTTATTTGCACACACTATATCAACTCAAATATACCATACATTCCCTTTCATTCAATGAAGTTATATATTCATTAATTAAATTGACTACATCAAGTGTTCGTACAAGAATAGCTCGGCCTTCAAATAAATAGAACATTTAGCATTTGTTCCAGATAGTGGATATGTGCTAGCCACAAGCGATGCAATATGATCACCATCATCTAACAAAAATATATATTTTGGGATATCGATTTCAACTATGTCATCATTTAGTCCTCCAATTGTTCCATCTCCAATACTATTTTTCAACTGAGAAAACTCTTATAATTTAGCTGAATCAGGATCTAAGCTGAGAGTGTGAAATTTCATATTCTCTGTCAATTTCAAAATCGAGCAATGTCTCCACAAGTGGGAAGAATTGATGGTTGCATTTACTATATCTGGCCTAGTATCTACAGGAATTATCAGAAGAATTTGATGAAAATCTCCACCAAGTACCATAGTTTTACTTCCTAATGGAATATCTCTAGCCTCCAAATTCTTGAATCTCATTATAACTTTCAATATTTTGTCTAATAATTCAAAATAATGCTCTGTAATAGCTTGTCCACTTACAGGAAAGCAAGGTTTTGAATTTTAGTATCACTTAATTTTAGATTTGCACAAAAAATGTGAAGAAAATTGTACTTAAAACTAATTTTTTGTGAGACAATATATTAAAGAATATTATTAAAAATTATGAATTTCTCAACTTTCGTTGTTTGTGTAAAATATCATCTAACAAATATTTCAAATATTTTTTCTAAACTATTTCCGGTTGGGATATACGTATGGACGAAAACAATGTCATGAATAAGGATATAATAGAATGTGCAGCGGAAATATAAACTTAAGAACACAGCAATTTAAAATCAGTTCACAAGTAAAAGTACTTGTGAACTTGGGTGTACAAACCCGAAAACTATATTACTTTATTTGTTCACGATCAATACAAAAATATAAGAAGTAATATATGAAAACTAAAGTATCTAACACATAATACTAAATACTTGTCGCCTTGATAAAAAGATCTTCTCCGTTGGTTACGCAATTTCGAAGAACTTCTTGATCTCGGACATTGGCTCCAAGTAGTCGCTGGCGTCGTCTTGTTTCTGCGTCCTTCTCGAAAATTCGTGTATGTAAGTGTATCGAACGTGTTCTCTTCTCTTGGCTTTGTCTTGTCTTAAATAGACAAGAATTCTAAAGTCCTAAACTTGGTAGACAATTTAAACAAGTCCTAAGCACAATCTAGGAAACTAAATAAAATCTTATACACAATCTAGGAAACAAATCTAGAGTCCTAATTCTAGTTCCCTAATAAATTTTGGGCCTAAGAAAGGCAAACAACTAAATATGGAATTATTCCCAAGAATAAAAACTTCAACAATCTCCCCCTTTTGCCTTTCTGGACAAAATACCCAAGACGCGTGAAAATGATCAAAAGACTAAAAACTCCCCCTGAATTTGAAACTCCCCCTACATTAGAAACTCCCCCTAAATGAAGTAACCATTGTTTAAGACAAACAAAAACGAATCACATTCACAACAGCGTCTTCTACATCTTCTCCCCATTTTTGTTCTAAAAGCAAAAGGACCTCAACAAACGAGTTCCGAAGCGCCTGGTGCTGTGCAACCTGGTTATCAAACAAAGTAATTTGGGCTCGAACAACTGGAGCAGAAAAATGAACCATGTTGGTACTGATGTTGGGAATACCAGAACCAACATCAGACATGATACCAGCTCGAAGAGGTGCCTCAGTACCTAAAGAAGGCAATCAGATTCTGCTTCACGAAAACATCAATGGGGATTTGTCTCTCAGCAATCATGCCTCGATTCTGAAATCCCAAGAACAGCTCCTCAACTTCACTCGTCGAGAACCTCGTGGAAATTGGTTCCATGTCTTCAATCTCGACGGCTTGAGACGGAGCCTTATCAGAGCTAGTAGAGTGGTCGGAGGCACATTGGTTTACTGGCAGATGGAACATTGTCAGAATCTAAGCTTGGAGAAGAGGCAGGATAGTATGCAGGGGATGTTGGTTTCGGTGACACAACACCAGAACCAACATGGGATGACACGGCAGCTTTGGACTTCTTCTTTTCTCTCTTTGGGTGGAATTTTCTTATTAGCTAGACGCACAGTATGTTTCCGGAGCTTTGCTGGGTGATGGTGAATTCGATATTCTGCAAGAGATTGAAAACAACTACAAACAAAAAATGGAGTGTCGTAGGTAGTAAAATTTGGAGGAAAAAAAAAGTAAAAACCTTAACTTTGTCAATATGGAAAATTCGTAAGCAATAGATAAAAGAAGGGGATGAACAAAGTAAAGTTAAAAAATAACTCCCCCTCTCTTTCTCAAAATAAGACACGCGATCTCTATGCTTAAATAGTCCACTATCTCTTATTTGGAGAATAAAAAACACAAATACCAACTACAAATTAAAACCGAGATAGAGCTAGATTTTTATAAACCATCACCATAGTTGAACAAAGCCTTTGAAAAGCAATGTTTCACTCACCAAATCAATATCTTTATTACCTGTCCAACCGTCCGATTACAACTCCACTGAAACATGCGGTTAGCAAGATTCAAAACAAGATTAAGAGGATTCAAGATAGACACGAATACAAACAACAGAATGCACAACAAGGAGGCATCTTCTGAAAGTATGAATGTTCTAATTAATGCCTAAAAAGATGACCTAAAAAGGTTAAAAAATCACATTATGGTTTTCGTGACTTAATCCGTGTTGCTTTTCATGACTGATGACATTATAACCAACATTGCCTCAGGTGAAGTCAATGAAAACTTACCCCTTAACCCAAGTTAATGACTACGTCAAAATCACTCAAGAAGGTGAAATTTAAAGATTGGATCAATTTGTATCCAGATTTTCTTCATCTTTTTCTTTTTAGAGATTTGAAGAGAAATAGCTTATCTTCAGCAATTGTTTTTAACACCTCTTGTTTTTGGACCTAGGAGAAAACCAGTTTCTGTCATCACTTTTATTACCTAATATCATCACTTTTTGAAGAGGTTAGTCTTTTTGTCTTCACTTTTATTACAACACAAGACCTTATCGCACTTTCAACCAGACTCAATGCATTTGGATTATGTATGAAAAGAAAAATAAAAATGCATGCAAAAATATACAGATGTTGTGACTTATGTTGGTATGGTGTGTCACAACATCAAAACCAATATTGGCTTAGACAATGCACATATCGAGATCTCTTCTTAAACGAGAGAAGGTCTCTAAATCTAATATCTTTATGAAGATGTTAGCAAGCTGATTGTCTGTTCCTATATGCTCAAGGCTAACTATCTTCCTCTCAACCAAGTCTCGAATAAAGTGGTACCTTATGTCAATGTGTTTGATTCGAGAGTGCTGGACTAGATTTTTCGAGATATCAATGGCACTGGAATTATCACAGAGCACAGTCAATGTTCTTCTATGTAGACCGTAGTCCTGTATCATTTGGTTCATCTATAATAACTGTGTACAAGCACTTCCAGCTGCAATATCCTCGACTTAAAGAGCATCCTCTACACACTTGAGCTCTGTTTTGGAAAGAGACAAAGATTCTTGAGTTTTAGAACAATTAGTAAACAAGCAAACAAATCTTACCATCTCTTTGAAATTTATTTGTCGCTTTCTTGTAGTTATTTCATCGAGATCTCCAATGATTTGGCTCACAGGATGATTCTTCTGAATTCTTGAGGGAATATTTCTCTGATGTAAGTCAATGGGTTTAGCTGGATCTTCCATATGTGGATCAGAATCTGATTCTTGAGCAGCTTGAGTAGATGTTGGGTTTGATGTTGTGTTCCCAGAACCATCACCGATACCAACATCACTCGTTTCTCCAGTCTCATTATCTGCACTTTCATCTACACCAACCGTGACATTATCTTGAGGATTTTGATCATAAACCAGATCATCATCCTCAGCAGGTTTAAAACCACTCATCAAATCATCAACTTGACGTTAACCGACTCAATCATGCAACGCTTTCTAAAATTAAACAATCTATATGCATGACTCTTTCGAGAGTATCCCATGAAAACACATTTATCACTCTTTAAGTGAAGTTTTTCAAGATGATTTATTCCATTTAGCACATAACAAATGCACCCAAAAGTATGAAAATAACTCAAATTTGGCTTTTTGTCCATCAATAATTCATAGGGAGTAACACAAGACCCTGGTCTAAAATACACCTTATTAATTATATGGTATGCAGTGTTCATTGCTTCTGCCCAAAAACGTTTAGTAACCCCATTTGAAATAAGCATAGTCCTAGTCATTTCCATAAGAGATCTATTTTTGCGTTCGACTATCCTATTTTGTTGGGGGGTGATGGGTGAAGAAAATTCATGAGTTATACCAACTTTGAAACAATATTTTGAAAAGGATGCATTCTCAAATTCTTTCCCATGATCAGACCTTATTCTATATATACTCACACCAAAACTTACACACAACCTTTTTGCACGTTTTTTAAATGCTTCGAAAGTCTCAAATTTTTCTTTTAAAAACTCTACCCAAGTAAAGCGGGAAAAATCATCTACAAGCACAATAACATACCTTTTACCACCAAGGCTCTCAACTTTAAGTGGTCCCAAAAGGTCCATTTGAAGGAGTTCGAAACAATATGAGGTGGTGAGACTTTGTACTATTGGATGCAGCACCCTGGCTTTCTTACCTTTCCGGCATGCCTCGCAAACTTGAATGTTTTTAGTGTTGAGCTTAGGTAGTCCGATCACAGCATCCTTTTTGACCAAACTTTACAACATCTTGTAATTGACATGCCCAAGTTTTTAATGCCACACCTCAACATCACTTAGTTGAGACAATTTGCAAAAGGCATCACTATTGATTTGATAGCAGTTATCTAAAGTCCTCTGACCGGTGAGGATATACGGTCCATTCTCCTCATATACTTCACATTTCTCACGGTTGAATTTAACACTAAAACCGCCGTCTCAAAGTTGACTTATGCTTATCAAGTTCGTAGTAAGTCCTTCTACCAGCAACACATTTTCCAGAGTTACAATGCCGGGAACATGGAGAGTTCCTTGGCCAATGATTTGGCCATTTGCGCCTCCACTATATTTAGCTTTTCCACCTCAAAAACTGACAATGTTGGAAAGTTATTCTTCTGATCTGGTCATATGCTTCGAGCATCCACTATCAAAGTACCAGGCTCCAGGGACGTGGGAGTTCAGGGAGGTATGGATCATATTGCACTTGATGTTATTCTTCTTGACCCACACTTGTTTGAACCTGGTGTTGGTATTGATGTTGGTAACATGGGAACCAACATGGGATTCAGCAGTCAGCTTCGACCTTTTAAAATGAGTTTGCTTGCCAACAAGCTTCCAGCAATATGGCCGTATGTGACTTGGTTCACCACAGTGATGGCATACGTATTGTATTCTTCTTCTCTTGTGGAGTTTGGTCGAATTCACCTTTTGACTTGAATTCGGATTTTGAACATGCTTGTATCCAATCCCGTGTTTTGAACAATTCGGGATACTCGATTCCAGAATCTCATCCACCTTGGCCTTGCCTTTGTTGAGGTTTGTGAGGGTTTCTTGGACCTTCTTCAACTCGTTCTTTACTCGTTCTAGCTCATCATCTTTTTTGGTGAGGGATGACTCCAATCGGACAATTATATTCAGTTGGTCGGCTTTTTCCTGAGTCAGTTTGTCCACCTCGATCTTAAGACCCTTGACTTTGAGTACTTTTTTACCCAACTAACAAATAATTATTTATGCTCAATGCTCAGCTTCTCGTACTCGTCAAGAGATTCCTCATCCTCTGTATCCATAGTACCTAGACAAATAAGGATCAGTACTTAACATGTTAAGTAACTCGCTCTAGATGCCAATTGTGAAATTTGAAGGTCTATGGTTTTGTAAATAAGTACCAGTTTGTGATGTTGCTTTCAATGTTAACCAACACTGAAACCAACATCAACCAGAGTTAAATTAAAAATATGCAGCGGAAATATAAACTTAAGAACAAAGCAATTTAATATCAGTTCACAAGTAAAAGTACTTGAGAACTTGGGTGTACAAACCCGAAAATTATATTACTTTCTTTGTTCACAATCAATACAAAAAGATAAGAAGTAATATATGAAACTAAAGTATCAAACACATGATACTAAATAATTGTTGCCTTGATGAAAAGATCTTCTCCGTTGGTTACGCAACTTCGAAGAACTTCTTGATCTCGGACAGTGGCTCCAAGTAGTCGTTGGTGTTCTTCCCTTGCTTGTGTGTTGTCTTGTTGCTGCGTCCTTCACGAAAAGCCGTGTGTGTAAGTGTATAGAATTTATCCTCTTCTCTTGGCTTTGTCTTGTTTTAAATAGACAAGAGTTCTAGAGTCCTAAACTTGGTAGACAAGTTAAACAAGTCCTAAACACAATCTAGGAAACTAAATAAAATCTTAGACATAATTTAGGAAACAAATCTAGAGTTCTAATTCTAGTTTCCTAATACATTTTGGGCCCAAGGAAGGAAAACAACTAAATAAAGAATTATTCCCAAGACTAAAATTCTCAACAGACTGGGTAACAATCATAGTCAAGTAGTAGATTTAACAAACCTCTTTGGATAATATTTTGTGCATTTGTCATCAACCATGCAAGAATAAGATTTTTACAAATGGCCACATGGCTCATGAATCATCAACTTTAAAACTACAGCATAATACTTTGGGTCTTTCTTTTCATCTGGAGTTTTAGTTGAAACGATTCGATCAATACCACTTCCATTAGGTCATTTATATTCTTTAGATTGTAATAGAAGAATCTGGGAATGAGGACCCTTTCACTTCTGGAACTCCATAGTGTAAATAACTACATAAGATGAAAAAAATAAAAAAGTTATGATGTATAGAAGTAATTATTAAATAAATAACTTTAATACATGTATCATTTGATTTGCTCACCACAACCTATATTTCCAAATATCTTGTTATCTCATAAATCCCTAATTAATCCATCCAACTTCATATTCAATATTCTTGAAACTATATAAGGACAATCTTCTGGCAAAGACTCATACTCTCGACAAACCGCACAATCATTATCCATTTTGAATTGTGCGCCAATGTTAAATCTGGATATCTATCCCATTAATAAATTAATATAGTATCTTTGTAATTTTGAATCATATATCGCGCACCACCGGTAAATGTTGTTGGCAATACAACTTTATTACCCACGCTGCAACCATTTGTTTCACCACGTACTACTGCATTAATAATTCCATTATACATATCACTCCGCAACTCTTTTTAATGGGTTTTGACATACCCTAATCTTGCAGATTAAATCATTGTATATCCATCAACTATGAACTAATGAGTAAGATTTTTGCAAGAAAGGATAATAGGTGACTTGATTACATTTTCATGCAATAAGTGCGAGAACAACTCCTTCTGGCTCACAAAGTTTGTTATTTTTCCTATCGGTTTCTGATGGTTAATTAGCAAAAAGTATATCTTATCTACAATTTTCTTCACCGTGAGGAAATAATGGATATTGTAGATAAAGGTAAGACGGATATAACTCATTGATACGTTTCAATTTTCCAGATTTTCTTTCTAATATAATATCCCTGTCACCCATATGTTTTTCAAACTAACCAACAACTAAGATGAAAACTTCATCAACTTCGGCCAGATTGTGCGTTCTTGCATTTGTGCCTCTTCTCCCAATAAGACATAATTTCATTTCAACAACACCTTTTTCGGGAAACTTATCCTTGGAATTTCTAATTTACATAACCAAGTTATTTTCCCTCTCTAACATGGATTTGAGTTCAACTACAATTTCGGTATGGAGATAATTGTTACATTGCCTTTTCTACACAAATGTAAAATATATATATATATATATATATATATATATATATATATATATTATATATATATTATATGAAAATATAAGAAAAAAGAATAATAAGTTTATTCGAATAACCGATGATAATTCATGAAGTCGAAAATCATACCTAACTGAATTAATTCGATTTTGAACTTCATTTTCAATGTTATATATATCTAAAGTTGTTTCAAACTTTGGAGTAGAACCTTCTTGTGCCATCAAACTCCATATCAAATGATAGTTCTGTCCTTGCATACAAAATACAAGTGGCGAACTTCTAGTGTTCTAATGGAATCAATTTTCCCACCCATGGAAGTAAAAGAAAACATGTTCTAATGGAATACTCCTTAAAAAAACGTCTACTTTTATCGCTAAACTAAATATTAGATCATATAAAGTTTGTGGTGGCTTCTTCAAAGGAGGTAACACGATCTTTTCATTGTCGCAACATGTAGATTACACCGGCATTGTAGTTTCAACACTTCGCTTCAATCTCTCGTCATACCAATAATATGTTAAACAGTGGCCACATATGAATGTAGGATCACTAATATCCCAATAAACTATTCGAAAATAAATTTAGACAATTAAAGGTGTAACTGAAATCAATAAGAATATATATATATATATATATATATATATATATATATATATATATATATATATATATATATATATATATATATATATATATATATATGTATGTATGTATGTATATATGTATGTATGAATGTATATGTATATGTATATATCCATTTGTATTTGAATTAAATAAACTATCTTAGTGTATTGTTGAGATAAAAAAAAATTGAATGAATTACCATCATTTGAATTTTAGTCTTGGGGCTCCTTTTACGTGAAGGCTACAACGTGTTGTAATCACTTCCTTCTCAACTACTTCAGCTATTGTTCCACTGCTAATTGTAGTGAATGCTGTGGAAATTTCTGAATACCCAAAATTTATATTTACCAAAAAAAAAAAAGTATTGCTTAAACTAATTAATCATCCATCGAAAATATAATATTGAATAAAATATGAATGCTTTAAAGTCTACCCTTTTCAAAAGTAGACTTTAAAATGGCCTTCTCACTTTTTGCGTAGATTATTTTCTATAATAATATTAAAAATATTTGTTATATGAAAATCAATAATAAGTAATATATAAAGTTTTATAAAATTAAATAAATATTGAATATTAAAAATTATTAATTTATTTAGAAATACTTGATTGTATTGTATTGATAACATTATTTCTAAAATTAAGGTTTACCTTAAAATTAAGTTAATATGACTATGAGTTGTTAATATTTTTGAAGAAAAAAAAAAACACGGTGATACGAAGTAAAATAAAATGAAATGAAACTTTGTTGAGTATTTCAGATTTATGTAATATATCATAGCCAAAGAAAAATAATTTTATATACTACATTTATCTATCATTAATTGTAACTTTAACGTATAAACAAAAAGATAACTTAAACTATTAAAGTCATTATAAACATTAAGCTTTTTAATGAAATATAAACTTAATATGTAAATGAATAAATAATTTAAACTATTAACGTTATTAGAAATATTTATATTCTTTGGCGGACGTTCTCTTCTTGATTTAGGAGTAAGGTGATTATCGGCTAAATCAACCGCAATAGATGCATTATTGTCCATTTCTGTTGATGGGGTGGAAGGATTTTTTGCATCCACGGATGAAACTTATTATAAACCACACTTGTATTCTTTTTATAAAATATTTCTTGCTACTAATTATATTTTTTAAAAGAATAAACATGTTGATTGTAATTATAGAACATAAGAAATTGTATTATGTTTCAATGTTTGTATCAACTATATTATATAATGAATAATAATAACAAACGACCAATAAAATTAATCGTAATAATTAAATTAACAATTTAATATGAATAAATAATAACAAACATACAAACAAATTAATAGTAATAATTAAATTAACAATATAAATATAGTTAAAACTAAAAAAGAATTGAAATTTGTGGAAAACATTACAGTTATTAGGCACGTTTGCTTTTTTAGGCGGTCGTCCCCTTTTTGATTTAGTGTTAAGTTTATTTTGTGACTTATCTAGTGCAAATGCTGCAATATTGTCCATTTCACTCGATAGAATGTGTTGAACCATTCTTTGCAATAGTAGTACATATAGATGACATGTGTATTTTCTTGCACAATTACTCCAATATTCTCAACAACTTTAGTTTATAATATCTTGAAAAAAATTATAATTTCCTCCACACACACACACACACACACACACACACACACACACACACACACATATATATATATATATATATATATATATATATATATATATATATATATATATATATATATTAAGTTGGGATGTTTATAATTCCTCACAACAAATGCAAATAAGTTTTGTTGTGTGGAATTATATATATATATATATATATATATTAAAATGAGACATGTTGCTTTCCAAAATTAAGTAATGATAATATATTAATATAAAAATTAAATTAACTACAGTCTTATATTATTATATAGAAAACTACAACATATTTTAAAATATAATTATGCTCAATATTAATGCTTTAAAATATTATTGTTTGTAGTAACAGCTGCATTTTTAGGAGGTCTTCTCCTTTTTGTTTGTAAATTGGCTGATTTTGATCCAAATTTTGTACAACATGAGTTACTTTCCATTCCATTTGATGTAGTAGGAATAACTTAGTTTTCTGGAAATATTTGGAAAAATAGGTAATTGTGCATATTTTTAGACAATTTATGAATAAAGACAACTATAAAATTATATAGAGTAATTGATAAGTATTTTGTAAAAAGAATGACAATAATAATAATAATAAATATAATTATAACAATAATAGTAAAGACCCAAAGGAAAATAAGAGAGAGTGTATCTTTTCAAGAATTATTTTACATTGTGTTTATTTTTATAGTCACTATAGATTTTCAATCATTAATTAATAAAAATAAAGAAAAAAATATTTTTGAGTACAAAAACGATTGAAGTAGTATTAACTGAAAAATAATTATACCAAAATAATAAAATACAATTAAAAATATCTGTCATCGAAAATATCTCAAAAGAATTAAACTATAGCCACTATCGATGATTGTTAATTATTTGTTATATCACTTCGACCTGTTTACGCTCTACGAACTCGATCCAGATACATTCGTATTTTATGTGAAATAAAAGTAGTAGTTTTCGTAATTGGATGTACTTCACTAATCGCATATAGAATATATGTTGTTACATAAAATCAAGTTGTATGATAATTATATCATTTAAATACAAATTAATTTAAATAAAAACAAATATAGATACGTAAATTAGAGTGATTAAATTAAAAAAATCGCATATGTAGATAAGACTAATATTGAAGCATTGTTTATTTTATTATCAAAGAAATTCAAGGAAGAAAAATCACGGAACTTACAAAAAAATAGAAAATCAATTAGTTAGTATTAAGAATCATAATTTTGTCGGTTTAGAGTTTTGATTAATATCAATATCTATTGCTGATAAACATGGAAATATAATATTACTCTGTTTGACAATATTTTTAATACTTATCAACTAAAAATGATTTTGTCTAATTACAACTAACATGAAGCTGTCAAATTTACTGAATTGCGGTTCTATTATCTCCATCACTAACATCAAAATAAAAGTAATTCATTATGATGATCAAAGATATTATAACCATTCAGATAAAACAATTGAATAATAACAAAGAAACTGATTATAATATTTAAAAGGGATATATATTTACCTCACCAAATAACTAGAATAATCCACGGTTTGTTTAATAAATAATTTTAAAATGAACTTAAGTATTTTATTGTATAACAACCTGAATATTTATCAGGGGATTCATAAGAAATGAATGATCAATTTGCAGTATAATAAGTTGATTAACTTAAATATAAAATGCAAGTCATATAATATATGTTTAAATTAAATAAATATAAACAAACAAACCACTCTAAAAGAGAAACATGACTAAGATCAGATACACAATTTTAGATATATTTCTTTAATGATTATAGACATATATGAATACAAACATGGGGATATATAATGTATTGATAAAAGATCATTAACATTCCAATGTAAATATAATTTTTTTAATGAAATATAAAAGATATGAATGTCACCATCATGACTTATGTTCGACAATTTCCGTTTGTTGCCAATAATCGTAGATTTGGTGGTTTTTCTCATTTCCTTATGACTTCTACTTGTTTAATTGTGTATGTATTTGTCAATTTAGATGTATTTAATTGATAATCGATCAGTGATAAATTGGTTTAATAAAATCATGGTGATAAGTATAAGCTTATTAATTTAATAATAGGCTAGTATATTTATGAGTATTTACATATTCAATATTGAAGGTAGGTTATATATTAGTTCATATTCATTAGGCCATATATTTAGACAATAACCAATAATCGTAGTCTTGGTGGTTTTCCTCATTTCTTTTCGGATGAATGAATAATGTATTTATCAATAAAAGAATGAATATGGTTTTAGTTTATAGTAGTAAACCATGGTGTACTCCGTATATGTAAAGAAATTGCATTAAATAAAATTAATTTCATACATTCATTAATAATGTGAATAATCTTAGGAATTTGTTGAATTGACTTTCCATAATAATCTACTATCCTTCCATAACATGTAAGACAACATAATTTGTGTTGATATTTTTTTATGTAAAGTAAATCATTAATTGTAGGTATCATTTTTATAGTCCATTAAAATTTATAGTAAATCAATTGACTTTCCAACATACATTAACCTACGTTCTTTATGTAAAGTAAATCATTAATTGTATGATTGATTAAAAACTTTAATATCACCAAAATGTTAGTTTTTATTCATATGGAGAGTAATACTATATATGTTAAGTAATTATACCTTATTTATTTACAAATATATATTATATGACTAAACTGATAGATGATATCATTTAGGGGTGTTCATCGGTACAAACCGAACCGAAGTTTCGGTTAACCAAAACCGAAGTTTGGTAAAATGAGAATCCGAAAACCGAACTGTAATACATGATTCGGTTCGGTTCGGTTCAAACCGAGTTAAACTTTGGTTTATTCGGTTTGGTTCTCGGTCAACCGAAATTTATTAAAAAAAAAAATTCAAAAAAATTTTTAAATTTTTTTTTTAAAAAATTAAAAACCTACCTGCTTCATGCTCATTCTGCCATTGATTTTCTTTCTTGTTAACATATCATAGAAACAAAAATCAACTACATAATCAATCCAATCTCCCCATAATAATAATAATAATAATAATAATAATAATAATAATAATAATCATAATCAAAATAAAATAAAATAAAAAAACACGAGGATTGCAAGAAGACCACATATTGAATATAAATTGGGGATTATGTGTTTTAATTATTAACCTTATCGATAGCAGATGGAGATTCACGAGAAGAAGACCGCCTGGTCGGAGAAGTAGAGACGATGTGGATTCATGAGAAGAAAGTCACTTTATGAAATACATTAATACTCAGTGGTGGTGGATTTGAGCTTTTCAATTCGGCTTTACTTAAGATCATTTTTTAAATTTATTTGAAAAATATAAAACAAAAATTAAGTTCGGTTTTCGGTTCGGTTAACCGAACTCCAAAATCGAAACTGAACCGAAAACCAATTTTTTCCAAAAACCCAAAACCGAAAACCAAACCGAAATTCAATTCGGTTTCGGTTTGAACCAAAATTTCATTTTTGGTTCGGTTCGGTCGGTTAACCGAACTGTGTACACCCCTAATATTATTATATATAGTTGATTTATATCATGATACATGAAAACATGAGACATATTTTAATCAAGCGGGTTGGACATATACGTAAAAATATGAATTATTTAATGATTGCATGATACTGAAATTCAATTATTTTGTAAACTCTAATTTAATACCTTATTTTTTTAATATATATATATATATATATATATATATATATATATATATTGAAAGATACACCCATGATATACATTAAGAATTGTGATTTTAATGTAATGATTATAACTCTAATATAATCAAAATAGAAACATGAGATATGCATAAAAATACTGTTTATGTAAAGTAATTAATCATTACCTTATTTATTTACATATATAAATTATAAGAATAATCTAACGACAGTTCATTACCTCATACACGGTTAATTATTCATTACCTTATTCAGTACTTCATAGGTGATTATTACATTTTTGATTACAAATCTTTTGCTATACTTAAAGTCTTTAATTACCTTAATCAATGTTTAGTTATTTATTAAATTTTTCATTACATCATAGATGCTAATACCTTCTCGATTACAAATTGTTTGCTATATTTAAAGTATATTTTAATGGACGCATTAATAGATTAGTATAGTAATTACCATATCATTTTTTTTCATAGTAACCATTATCAATTACCTTGATTTATATAACGGAATTTTAAATTACCAAACTTGAATGTACAATCAATTTAATAAATATATCAATCCCATATAACTAAAAAAACATATATATATTAATTAAATAAATTAGTAGCAAATCAAATTTGAAAAGATTGCGAACATGTTGTTGATAAAATCCGTAAACTTATAACCAATAGAAAACAAACTAAACGATGGGTAACTAAAAAAAATAGTTATAAATATCGAATATGTCTAATTCTTTAGAAATATTCATTTTAAAAATCTATACTCCACCCAGTGAAGTAAGAAATGTGTAATTTGAGAAAACGAAGGCCTGAAAATCTATCATAATGCACAAATATTTCCGCAAATTATGGCTTCTAACTTTCTTGTACCTGTCGAAGTAGTAGCGTGTACATAGAAAAGCTAATTATGTGGCACATTCTATTAAATTGGTAGTAAATCTCAATGAAAAAAATTGTACCCATCGATCATTCAGAATCTCAACTATTACTCTTGGATAATTTACGACAATTGCTCTTGGATATCTATTCAATATTTGAAAATATACTATTGTTCTTGGATAAATTACGACTGCGAAATAAATTTTTGTTTTTACATAAATTCAATGGGAAAAGAAAAGAGTTTTATGTAAAAGAAAATTGAGAATTAAAATCTTCAATTATAAGATCATATCAAATTTGAATAATGTGTATATATATGCATATGTATTATGTGCGTGCATATATAATAAAAAATGAGAAATTTTGAATTAAAAATACGATACATAATAAATTACAGTTATTGCTCTTGGAGATCTATTCGATCTTTGAGTCTCGACTATTACTTTTGGAGGAATCATACCTCTGAAATACAAAGAAAAAATATAAATTTAATAGGAAAAGAAAAGATTTTTGAGGTGAAAAAAATAGAAATTTAGAATTTAAATATAATACGGAATAAATTGTGACGATAACTATTGGAGATCTATAGATCTTTGAATCTCGACTATCTAAAAAAGTAGAGCATGCGGAACCAAAGTAAAAAAGAAAGAAAAGAGGGAGGGGAGAGTGTTACACGACTGAATTAACTTGGGAGTTGAGAATAAGAGATTGTGAGATTTATATGGGA
>BMAC01000171.1:926998-944185 GCA_014905375.1 Phtheirospermum japonicum
TGACTCCGATCAAATAACTATCGAATTTTTTATTTTTTTTTCGATCGAGCACGTGGAGCAATTGATGACTCCAATTTACAAACAAAAACCTATAGAGAGTGTTCAACGACGAGGGCTAGTCGAGGCACTAGTTCCAAACGAGCACAAGGATAGCACGAAGCTAAAACCGATCGGGGATCCCAACAAGTTAAACCACCTAAATCCACTAAATTCGATCGACAATCTAAACATCTTAACAAATCATAAAAACCGCGTCACTTCACCAAGGGTCCAAACAACAATATCATACACGTTTCTCAAACTAAAACAAACAAGCACACGACGAAATGAAAAARCTAGGACGATTCTAACCACCCCACACTTAAAACCTAGCAATGTCCTCATTGCGTAATTAAGCTAATAAAAGCGGTAAAAAGTGGTAGGGTAAAGAAAACGCCCCTATTTCCGGGCTCACGTCGTCGTTGCCGTGCCAAGTTCGTTGTCAGGAATCGAAGTAAGCAACAAAATATCTACAAGGTTAGGAAGGTGGAAAAACGTGCACAAAAACGAACTATGTACAAAAACGCAAATATTTTTGATTTTTTTTTATTTTTTTATTTTATTTTATTTTATTTTTTTTTTACAATAGACGAGATAAGAAATAAACGAATATAATCGAAATACAAAATAAAATAACACACAAAAACAAAGGATAAGTTAGGAGATTTTAACGATGTCTCCTAGGTCGGGAACGGAGGTTTGCGGACTCGTCTTATTCTTCCTCCTCCTCCTCATTTTCATATCCACCGTCGCCGCCGTCATCGTCGTCGTCATCGTCGTCTCGATGCATCCGTGTCTCGATCTAAAAAGAGCCGACGCTGGAGGCCGCGGAGAGCTCGGTCGGTTCTTGCCTGCCCTTCGTCGAGATGGTCGAAACGAACGTTCATTTGATCGAAATGGGAAAACACGGCATGTTGGAAATCGTTCCAACCCATCTCGGGACCCGAGCCGGTGCTCGGACCTCCGTATTACGGGACTGCCGCTTGGCTCGTGCCTTCTCCGAAAGGCGCGCCCGAACCGGCATTCGGGACGTCGCCGGCCTCGCCTCGTTCATTCTCCCGGTGGCGTTGTCGTCTCGCCGGGTTCATCGGGGCTCGCGGCGTTTTGAACGTCAATTCTAAAAGATCGACCCTCGTCATGTTTGCCGATTCGGCCTCAAACCCGAAGTAGCGGGCAAGAACGGTGATCATCGGCCCCATGCCGAGTCGGGCGACGCTTCCTCCTCTCGTCCTCCGAATCCCTTCAATTTGCGCTCGGATCAACGGAAAAAACGGGACCGGATGTCCATTGCATAAGCACCAAAGCACGTATATCTCGTGCCGAGTAAGTTTGGTGCTTTCATGCTTGCCCATTAGGACGTGGGCAAAGAATTTGTACTCCCCAAGCAACGCCAAGTCGACAATCGCCGACACCGAGTAACGATCCCGGCTACCATTTCCGCCCGTGATAGTCCCCCAGAACGCAATCTCATTATATCCACGCACTTGCGTATACGAGGACTCCTGGCAGTCAAGCCCGAGCACCGTTTGTATCACCCCCTGATCGATATGGCGTTTAACTCCCCCGAAACGCACATCAAAAGCCCTGTCACGCGTATCCTGATACGAGGTGAAAAACTCGAGCACTAGCTTCTGATAAGCCGGTGCTCGGAAGGATGCGAACATCCGGCCATTCATCGCGTCGATGAAACTTAGTAGACGCGTGCCGAATCCGTCATAGTCCCCGTTCGCCACCCATTCGTCCAAACGCTCAAAGTTAATGAAACGAGGGGTAGCGAAATGTCGCTGGGAAAGGTTTTGGAAAAGTTCCCCCTCGTCGGTGGAATAGATGGGGAAGGGGGCGCCGTAATTTCCGGCGATATTGGGGTCTTGTTGAAAGCCGTAATGTTCGTCGTCGGAGTGACCATCCATGGTATATGGTGAAAACGGGGAAAGTGGAGGTATTTGGTAGTGGAGGGTACTAAGGATCGAAACGAACGAAAAACGATGGAAAAACGAGAAAAATTCAAACCAAATGTTCTTTGGGGCAATTCGTCGAACACGTTGTGGGCGAGATTTTTGAAAGAAGAATTCAAAGAGAAAGGCTCCCAAATCCTACCCAACAATCAACCAACAATTGCAATTATCCCCAAGAGTGTTTTGAACAAGCGAAGTACCTCGATTTTATTCGGAAAAGAGACGAGGAATCGATTAACCACGGAAGGATTTGGAACGGAGAAGGTGATGAAAAACAGGAATTCCCGCGTAAACTTGGCCTTGTCGATCGACTAGAGTCGATTTCTTTCTTTTCTTTCCCTTCTTTTTTTTTATTTTCGGATCTTTTTCTCTTTTTTTTTATTTTTCTGCTTTTTGGTCGATTTTTCTTGGGGGTGGCCGAATGAGGGAGGATCGACTGCTATTTATAAGCCCACTGGTCATGGCAGTCGATCGACTGCTCTTCTCGGTCGATCGACTGCAGTCGATCGGTTGCCGACAGTCGATCGACTGCTCTTGTCAAAAAGCTTAAAAAGTACTGGAATCCAGTCGATTTGATCACTTCAGTCGATTTTTCAGTCGATCGACAGGCATTCCAGTCGATCGACTAGATATGCAGTCGATCGACTGAATTCCAGCAGTCCACTCCAATTTCGATCCTGTTTTCTCCCAAAACTTCAAGATCTGGACCTACACAAGCCAAAAACTCCATTAACACTATTTAAGAGATGGAATATACACTAAATTAAAAGATAAACAAGAAGAGAAGAGGGTTAGAAAGTCGTGGGTTGCCTCCCACGTAGCGCGTTTGGTTTACGTCGTTCGCTCGACGACCCCAATTTCGTGATCAAGATCCCATTGGGGGAAGATCACTCAGGTGTTCCTCCTCCACGATCATAGGCTCGAGCGCGTTGGTTTGTAACATACTGTGCCGGTAAGGTTTTACTCGTGCGCCATTAACTTGGAAATGCTCGTTCATTTTGGGATCGATCAATGTCACAGCTCCGAACGGGGATATCTTCTCGATCGTGTACGGGCCGCTCCATTTCAACATTAGCTTCCCGGGAAACAACGTGAGTCGGCTGTTGTAAAGGAGCACTTGCATCCCTTCCTCCAACTCCTTGGGTGCAAGTTTCTTGTCATGGAGGAGTTTCATCCGATCTTTGTAAATACGAGCACTCTCGAATGCCTCGTTTCTTAGCTCGTCAAGCTCCTCAATTTGGAGCCTCCGCTCCTCGCCGGCTTGTTTCAAATCTAAATTGCACGCTCGGATGGCCCACAAGGCTCTATGTTCCATTTCGACTGGTAAGTGGCACGACTTCCCGTTCACAAGGCGATAAGGGCTCATTTCGAGAACCGTCTTATGGGCCGGGCGGATAGCCCACAAGGCATCCACGAGCTTTGAAGACCAATCTTTTCTGTTCGGTTGTACGGTCTTTTCGAGAACGTTCTTGATTTGACGGTTGCTCGTTTCAACCTGACCGGCCGTTTGTGGGTGGTACGGCGTGGATACCTTATGAACGACTCCATAATTCTTCAGCACCCTTTCGAGTAGCTTGTTATTGAAGTGCTTGCCGCCATCACTAATAATCACCCTCGGAACTCCGAATCGACTAAAGATGTTGCTGCGCACAAACTTCACCACGGTGTCGCCGTCATTCCTCCTCGTCGGAATTGCCTCAATCCACTTCGAAACATAATCAACCCCAACCAAAATGTATTCGAACTCATGAGACTTCGGAAAGGGGCCCATGAAATCGATCCCCCACACGTCGAAATCTCTACGGACAAATTATATGTTATTGGCATTTTGTTCCTTTTCCCGATACTTTCGGTCCTTTGGCATCGATCGCACCCTTGGCAATGGTCGTGGGCATCCTTGAAGAGGCTCGGCCAATAGAATCCCGATTGGAGAACCTTGTGAGTGGTCTTTTGCCCGTCGAAATGTCCTCCAGCTAGGTGATCATGGCACTTTGTCAAAATCTCCCTTTTTTCCTCGTCCGGAACACACCGTCTCAACACACCGTCTTTTCCGATCTTGTACATGTGAGGATCATCCCAATAATACTCTCGGCACTTGGAGAGAAACCTTCTCTTCTCATGATGAGATAGGTCCGGGCGGAGTACTTCACTAGCAAGGTAATTGGCAATGTCGGCATACCACGGTGCGGCAGAAACAACAAATAAGTTCTCATGCGCAAGATTCTCTCCAATTAGCTCCTTTTCTCCGGTTGGGGCCTCTAGGCGAGAGAGGTGATCGGCTACAACGTTCTCGCACCCCTTCCGGTCCTTGATCTCCACATCGAACTCTTGAAGCAAGAGTATCCATCGGATGAGCCTAGGCTTCGCTTGAGCCTTGTTGAAAAGATATCGTAACGCCGCATGGTCACTATGCACAACAACCTTCGATCCAATGATGTAGGCTCGAAACTTTTCAAGTGAAAAAATGACGGAAAGGAGCTCTTTCTCGGTGGTTGCACGGGTCGTCACACGTTCGCCCCTTTCATTCTCGATTACGGTTATCCCGCTCTTCTTTGGCACCATGTGTACTGGGCTTACCCATTCACTCTCCCCGACCGAGAATATCAACCCTTCGACCACGAGTTTCAATATCTCGTCCTTCAAAACCTCCATTAGATTCGGGTTTAGTCGTCGCTGGCTTTGCCTCGATGGTTTCGCTCCTTCTTGAAGGATGATCCGATGCATACAAGTGGAGGGGCTTATGCCCTTGATATCGGCTAGGCTCCACCCTATTGCCTTTTTGTTCTTCTTCAAAACGTCCACCAATCTTGCCTCGTCTCTCGGAGAAAGCTCGGCGTAGATGATCACGGGTTTGGCCTCTTCGCTTTCCAAGTAAATGTATTTGAGGTGGCTCGGGAGGGTCTTGAGCTCCGGTTTTTCCCACAGGGGTGATTCTACGCTTGACAACTCAAATATATCAATAGCCCCCTCTGATCGAATCGCTCGCCACTTCTTGTCCTCGACATCCTCGTTCGCAATCTCCTGAGCGGCTTCCTCCACTAGTTCTTCTATTGGGTCGATCATAGAGCAATCGGCATGAAAGGAAGATGGTGGAACGGTTCCCAAGTCATGAATCGAGAAATTTACCATATCGCCCAAAACCGAGAAAGACAACTTCCCGTTTTTTACATCGATCAAGGTGTTCGTCGTGGCCATGAAGGGCCGCCCGAGTAAGATAGTATGTTCTCGGCCCTCGTTGCTTACTTCCCCAACGTCCAATATCACAAAATCCACCGGCAACAATGAGGCCACTCCCGACTTGTACGCACACACGATCGGCTAGTTGCAAACACATCCTCGTTTCTTTGAGATCGCCCAACTCTAATTGCTTAAAAATGGAATAGGGCATCAAGTTAATCCCCGCGCCGAGGTCAAGCATTCCTCGTGTCTCCTTGCCGTTTCCGAGGGTAATCTTTATACAAAAACTCCCCGGATCACCTTCTTTGTGTGGTAGAGTATTGCTAAGGGCAATGCTTGCCGCGTTCGATATGCATATTTTCTCATTTTCTTCGAATCGGCGTTTTTTCGATGTTAGCTCCTTGAAGAACTTCGTGTAAGGCGGGGATATTTCGGATTATGTCGAGCAAAGGAAGGTTTATGTTGACCTTTGATAACATCTTGTATAGCTCGAGGAATTGGTCGTCTTGCTTCGTCGATCGGATACGGCTCGGATATGGAATCGGAGGTCGGTACGGCGTGGCGGACTTATGTAACCCCCGTCAGCCTGGGACCCCTTCGCCTCGCCACTAGAGAGTGATGTGGGAGGGTTAGGAGCGGCTGCGGGCTCGTTCGAATCCGGAGTAGCACGATCCTCTTGAACGCTCGTCGAAGGTCCGTCGTCGGGTAGGGCGACCTTGTTGTCTACCACCTTGCCACTTCGGAGAATGGTAACGGCTTGGGCTTGGGCCGGTTGACTTGGTAGCTTATCCTTGTCCCGTGCTTGTTTTAGCTCGTTGACGTCCGTAGCTATTTGTCCCATTTGTGTCTCCAAACTTAGGAGTCGTTTGCTTAGCTCGGATAAGATGGATTCGAGGTTTGATTGTCGTGGTATAGGATGGTCGTGGGGAGCCGGGAACGATGATTGAGGAGGTGGAAAAGGTGGTCGAGCGGCGTACGGGATTTGAGGGCGCGGTGGTTGAGCTTGTTGTGCCATCGGGACTTGAGAACGATGTTGGTGTGTTTGAAAACCAGGTGGCATTAGAGCTTGGGACGTGTCTCCGTATCTAAAGTTAGGATGGTCCCTTCGTAGATATGGAGCTCCTTGTCGATAGCCTTGATAGCCATTTACCGCATAAGCTTGCTCGTCGAATCCGCTTGGTTGTTCGTAAGCTTTAGGGCATGCACTTGCCCCATGACCCGAAGTGCCACACGAGGGGCAAATCTCTATCGAATTCGGGAATGGTTTCGGTTGAATGAGGGAGGCTATTTGTCTTTCTAGCTCGGCGATCTTACGGGCCCATTCGGGTTCGGCACTTGTCGAGACCTCTTTTACGTGCTCCTTCCGCTCCAAGATATTCATTCGTTGATCATCGGCGGCCATGTTTACAAAGATGTCGTATAACTCCCTCGTTGATCGGCCGTCTAAATTCCCCCCGGCGGCGTTGTTCACCATTCGCTTCGATGCGAATGCCAATCCATTATAGAAAAACTGATTTAAGAAGTCGCCGGTAAATCGATGGTATGGGCACTTAGTAAGGTACCCCTTGAATCGCTCCCATGCCTCGTAGAAAGTTTCGTCGCTCGCTTGTCGGAACGAGGCAATCTTAGCTCTAAAGTCGGCCGTCTTCTCTTGAGAATAGTATTCTTRCATAAATCGCTCGGTGACCATATCCCAATTGATAAGGGAGTCGGACGGCAAAGTCATGAGCCAATCCACGGATTTTTCTTTCATCGTGTATGGGAAACACCTCATTTTGATTTGGTCGATATGAAGCCCTTGGCGCGGGAAGCTCGACACCGTATATGAAAAGACTCGTAGGAATTGTAGGGCATCTTGGTTCGGTAGGCCGTGGAACGTAGGTAGTCGATTCAAGTCTATCAGCCGCAAGTCGTATTCGAGAGCCTCGGGGCTCAATCGAATACAAGAGGAGAAATCGCCCATGTACGGCCTCGACACTTCTTTTATACTGTTGGTAGTCCACTCCATTTTTGATCCTGTTTTCTCCCAAAACTTCAAGAACTGGACCTACACAAGCCCAAAACTCCATTAACACTATTTAAGAGATGGAATATACACTAAATTAAAAGAAAAACAAGAAGAGAAGAGGGTTAGAAAGTCGTGGGTTGCCTCCCACGTAGCGCGTTTGGTTTACGTCGTTCGCTCGACGACCCCAATTTCGTGATCAAGATCCCATTGGGGGAAGATCACTCAGGTGTTCCTCCTCCACGATCATAGGCTCGAGCGCGTTGGTTTGTAACATACTGTGCCGGTAAGGTTTTAACTCGTGCGCCATTAACTTGGAAATGCTCGTTCGTTTTGGGATCGATCAATGTCACAGCTCCGAACGGGGATATCTTCTCGATCGTGTACGGGCCGCTCCATTTCGACATGAGCTTCCCGGGAAACAACGTGAGTCGGCTGTTGTAAAGGAGCACTTGCATCCCTTCCTCCAACTCCTTGGGCGCAAGTTTCTTGTCATGGAGGAGTTTCATCCGATCTTTGTAAATACGAGCACTCTCGAATGCCTCGTTTCTTAGCTCGTCAAGCTCCTCAATTTGGAGCCTCCGCTCCTCGCCGGCTTGTTTCAAATCGAAATTGCACGCTCGGATGGCCCACAAGGCTCTATGTTCCATTTCGACTGGTAAGTGGCACGACTTCCCGTACACAAGGCGATAGGGGCTCATTTCGAGAACCGTCTTATGGGCCGTGCGGATAGCCCATAAGGCATCCACGAGCTTTGATGACCAATCTTTTCTGTTCGGTTGTACGGTCTTTTCGAGAATGTTCTTGATTTGACGGTTGCTCGTTTCAACCTGACCGGCCGTTTGTGGGTGGTACGGCGTGGATACCTTATGAACGACTCCATAATTCTTCAGCACCCTTCTCGAGTAGCTTGTTATTGAAGTGCTTGCCGCCGTCACTAATAATCACCCTCGGAACTCCGAATCGACTAAAGATGTTGCTGCGCACAAACTTCACCACGGTGTCGCCGTCATTCCTCCTCGTCGGAATTGCCTCAATCCACTTCGAAACATAATCAACCCCAACCAAAATGTATTCGAACTCATGAGACTTCGGAAAGGGGCCCATGAAATCGATCCCCCCACACGTCGAATATCTCTACGGCCAAATTATATGTCATTGGCATTTCGTTCCTTTTCCCGATACTTCCGGTCCTTTGGCATCGATCGCACCTTTGGCAATGGTCGTGGGCATCCTTGAAGAGGCTCGGCCCAATAGAATCCCGATTGGAGAACCTTGTGAGGGGTCTTTTGCCCGCCGAAATGTCCTCCGGCTAGGTGATCATGGCACTTTGTCAAAATCTCCCCTTTTTCCTCGTCCGGAACACACCGTCTCAACACACCGTCTTTTCCGATCTTGTACATGTGAGGATCATCCCAATAATACTCTCGGCACTTGGAGAGAAACCTTCTCTTCTCATGATGAGATAGGTCCGGGCGGAGTACTTCACTAGCAAGGTAATTGGCGATGTCGGCATACCACGGTGCGGCAGAAACGACAAATAAGTTCTCATGCGCAAGATTCTCTCCAATTAGCTCCTTTTCTCCGGTTGGGGCCTCTAGGCGAGAGAGGTGATCGGCTACAACGTTCTCGCACCCCTTCCGGTCCTTGATCTCCACATCGAACTCTTGAAGCAAGAGTATCCATCGGATGAGCCTAGGCTTCGCTTGAGCCTTGTTGAAAAGATATCGTAACGCCGCATGGTCACTATGCACAACAACCTTCGATCCAATGATGTAGGCTCGAAACTTTTCAAGTGAAAAAATGACGGAAAGGAGCTCTTTCTCGGTGGTTGCACGGGTCGTCACACGTTCGCCCCTTTCATTCTCGATTACGGTTATCCCGCTCTTCTTCGGCACCATGTGTACTGGGCTTACCCATTCACTCTCCCCGACCGAGAATATCAACCCTTCGGCCACGAGTTTCAATATCTCGTCCTTCACGACCTCCATTAGATTCGGGTTTAGTCGTCGCAGTCGATCGACTTCAAGGTCAGTCGATCGACTGAATGTTCAGTCGGTCGACTGGATTCCAGCGCCCGGCTCGATTTCTCGTTCTTTTCGCGTCCGCCGGTTTGTCGAACCTCGTCCGCTGCGCTTCCTTGCTTTGTCCGTCCATTCCCGAGTCGAGTATCGACGATCCCAAATGAGCGTGGGCCCCGCTTGGACGTCCTACGGCCAAGAAAAACGGAAACGTGAAAAACTACGAAAATTAATAACAAAACGTACAAAAACTAAGAAAATCTAGAAATACGAAAAACGGCCAACCCGACTCCTAAAGCAACAAAAAGCAAGCGAAAAACACGCAACGTGAAATAAAAACGATAATGAAAATATGTACAAAAAGATGCAAATCAGAAGAAAAGAGGGAGGAGAGAGAGTTACATGGCTGAGTTAACTTGGGAGTTGATGGTGAGATTTATATGGGAAAAAAGAAGAAGAAGAAAACTAATGGAAAATATTGGGCGGGATAAACCACATATATATCAATGATTTCTCTCAACTTTATTTGTAATTATTTCTCTCACCTGCCAAACTCTCTCTTTAAATATATATATAGACATGTTTTTTCCTTATTTTGTAGTTCTCTCGATTTCACAGATTAATTGAAGCAAAAATGTTTGACAGCACAATTTATTCTTACTATAGATTTTTTTTATTTGGTGGATGCGACTTTGATACTTTCGACATTCTCAATAGCATCCTGCAGATGTAATTATTTTGTTCCATAATTTTTACCGTTTTCATTAAGATTGGTCTGATCTTGTGATTGTACTCAATTTTCGAAAGATTTATACTGGTTTAAATCATATCTACTCTAAATGAGTTTTTAGTTTATCTTTACTTAGTGAATTACGCCTTTTGTAATCATTAAAACACAAGTTTTGATTAGTCAAGATTTTTGCGCTATTGGCTCAATTATAAAAATAAATTATTCTTATAGTCAGAAGTTTTTCATGTGTGTCTTTTATTTTCCGCTAATATTTATTTTATACTATTTACAACACACATTTTATATTATTTAAGACTATGAATCGAGATCAGAAATTATTTCACACATGATTATTCTTGATAATTATAGAGTTTTAAATCTAAAAATTATGAGTTTAAAACTAAAAAAATAAAAGATGTTGTATTCTCAATGCCTGTCTGGTACCAATATTTAATCGCTATTGATTGATTATTATTATTAAGTAATTTTATATTTTAATATTTGGATTAAATTTGTTAATAGTTTTTAGTTACATACTTTGGAAAATTCATAAGATAACATATTCTCATCGTTTGGCATTGTACTTGTGTCTAGTTAATATTTTTTAATTATTATTAAACAATATTATATTTTTATGTTTATAATTGTTTTTAGTAATATTTAATAATATACTTAGATTATCTTGCAAATAACTCGTAATTTATTTGTATTTGATATTTTAAAAATAAACTCTATTTTAACTTTTATTATAAATAAAACTTATGTAGATAGTTTTAATAATTAAATTAAAACAATTAAGAATATATTATATGTAATTTGTCATTTTAATTATAAGATAACTAATTTTGATTTTTTTTCCTAATTATATGTGATTTATTTATATTTCTATATCTGGGGACTAAAAAAAATATTGAATTAGGAAGAATATAATAAAATAAAAATATTACATTAGGTAGATATTATGCTCGGATGACATATAAGCAACTGAAGCAATATAATTTTCTATTTGACAGGTGAAGTATGGAAAGGAGACACATAAGTTAGTAGAATTATGTAATAGCACACTAGTGTAACACCATTGTATGACACGAGTTTTGTAAAACAAAAAAAAACAATTTAAAAATATAAATTTAATTTAATACACTACAAAAATATTCGGCGATACTGATGGCCAAACCCGTCAGTATATGAAATACTGACGGCCTCCTGACGGATAATGGCCGCCAGCATTTTTGTGGCCAGGTGGCGGATTCATTGACGGTATTTGCCCGCAAGTATTCCTGGCGGGTTTACCCTCTAGGAACATCCGATGCTTTCCTGGAGGGTAAGCCGTCAGCATTCCTGGCGGGTTGGCCGCCAACATTCCTGGCGGATTTTGTCGTCCGCATTACGCTGGTTTCCTGGAAAAAAATTGCTGTAATTTTCTTCGAAAAAGTCTATTAATAAAATTTCTGATATATTAATTAATAATTAAATTAAAAATAATAAACAAATAAAATTTTAGATAATCCAAAATAAACAATCCACTAATAAAAAAATCAAAACAAACCATTCAATAACTAAAAATCAATTCATCAATCGAATGTATAAAATATCCTGAACTATCCATCCATGTCTTAATCTCCACCATCCGGATCACGGGGAGGCTGACGAACCATGGCCCGAGCAACAGCTTCTTCAATCTGCTGTTGGAGCCTCAACTGGGAACGCTCCTGCTCCTCACGGATCCGCTGAATCTCCAGCTCCTGTTCCTCGCGGATCCGCTGAAGCTGCTCAAGCTGCTCCTGCTAGGACTGGAGCCTATGAACATCGGCGGTGGAGGTGGAAGAAGTACTGCAACCCTTCTGAGTCTTCCCAAAGCATCCAAGGCCATAGCGTCGACCCTTCCTATTCCCGACAACCTGTAGGTAGACCTCGTTCGGGTGTACCTGAGAGCTGCTATCATCAGACGACGCAACACGCCTCTCCTCCAAAGCCCTCTCATAGTCCCCCTGATATAAAAATTTTCAGCTATTATTACTAAATAATTTTTATCAGATTTTATAATAAATCAGATATATATAATATATAAAACTTTTAGCTATCCTCTGGGTTTTGGGATCCGTAAATGTGACGTCGGGATTTTGATGATACCTCAGCAGAAGCTCGTAGTTACTGGGCTGCGTACCCGTCTGTGCAGCATGTATTTAAAGATACATTCAAAATATATAATATAATGAATTAATTAAAACATAAGATTATACATGTTCAATAATATAATTAATTACTTAAAATATTATTATCGACTTACAATCTCGGCCGCCTGTCGATTAGCCGGCATAGACCCGCCTCGATGCTTCGCTATACCAATCGAAGGGCCTCCGGGCTCGCTCATTCTGTTCCGTCTGGCCTTCTCAGACTTCTCCACCTCCTCGGGCCATATAAACTCCACCAACCTTTACTTAACACAGATCAAGATAAATATAAAAAATTACCCTAAAACGAGGCCACCACGTCTGGCGATGGCTATCCGGGATGTGCTCGAATTTCCACCTGTCTGGGTGGATACGAGACTCGTGTATAGTCCTGAGATACGTCGGAAAGTCCTTCGACGGACTTCATAACCTAAAAAATAATAAGTTTATTTCAACGTAACACAAATAATTAAATTATATATTGAACACATAACAAAATTGAATAAAATGTTACTTACCTATTTCCGATCACGACTACCTCGATCCCGGTAGTCCTGACCTCTGATGAACCGGACGTGCTTCCCGCCTCATTAGACGGGGTGGGTGGAACAATATCATCTAAATCCATGTTGGTGGCATCATCCTCATGGGATCCCTAGGACGATGAGCCGAGAGAAGTCCGACGATTATGAGGACCCCTGCTAGGCATCTAACATACAACATTGTTTTATTAATAATTAAAATTAATTATATAATTATATATATATATATATATATATATATGTGTGTGTGTGTGTGTGTGTGTGTGTGTGTATGATTGTTCAGATTATCGTTAACACTCATAAAGTCTTCAAACCTCATCCCTAACTTCCAGACTCATCTTCGTAGCTTTCTTTGTCTTCTTCAGTTAAATCTAGTTCATCACTTTCTGACTCTTCTGAATCATCATTGACCAAATCGTCGTGTTCGTGATTGAGAGGGTCGTTTAATTGGAAGTCGACATCCTCTAATTGTACTGCAGGAAATGTTTCTACAACATCTTCTTGGAATGACTGTTGTTCAGGCACGCGAGGCTCGATATAATCCACCGTCGATCGAGCTTTGATTTGACAAGTTGCCCACCAATCTAGTTTGTCTCGCTTCAAACTCGGATACGAACTGTAGTGCACTTGAGTCGCTTGGGATGCGAGTATAAATGGCTCGTATCGATTGAATTTACGTTTATGATTGACGTCAACGAGCTTATATTGAGGGTGGATTTTTGTTCCGACTGGAGTTGGATCAAACCACTCACATTTGAACAAGAGCGTCCTTCCAGTTGTTTGAATCCCATGATACTCCAATTGAACCACTTCTAGAAGACGACCGTAATAATCCATGTAATCTGGCCCATAATTTGTTCCTCTTATATAAACTCCTGTGCTCGACGTTGATCGTTCAGACCCATACGAGAGCGTGTGAAATCTATATCCGTTTATTTTACAACCATTGAAAGTGTTCACAACACGTGATGGACCATACGCAATTGACCTCATATAATCGTCATTTACATTGTTCAAAGGGTCTCGTATCTACAAAGTTATAATATGTTTTAATTGCCACATAATTTTACAGATAATTAAGACTCACGTAACTCTCAAACCAAACAGGAAATTTAGCGTCCACTTTTCGAGTCAGTGCCTCATCTGTAATGTTCGGTTGGTGATGTTTAACACCATCTTCGAACAGACTGCACATTTATATTAAAATGAAGAATTGTTATAATATTTAATTAATAGATTTTGATAATTAGGGTTGCAACGAATTTGATTCGTTAACCTGATAAATTGTTGGAGTTCAGCACAATTTAGTAACACATATCTTCGGGCCTCGGCCAATTCTTCATCCGACAAGAATCTTTTCCCTGTGTCTGAGAAAGCTTCACCAGTATTTTTGAAAATAAATAGAACGTTTGGATTGTCGTCTTCATCATTTTGAACTTCTTCCCTTTGACATTCATCACCGTGCTAAACACATTATCAAAAACATTTTTCTCAATGTGCATAACATTTAAATTATGACGAATCAAGTTAGTGCTCCAGTAAGGCAAATCCCAAAAAATACTTCTTTTTCTCCAACCACTATTCTTCTTTACTAGTCCGTTCACATGTTCTGCATTTTTATCGATTCCCTTCAGAAGTCCTAGACGTTCAATTTTGACCAAACCACGAAGTCGATGATCACATTCTAGAAATTTACGATGGTTATCAAACCATGATTGTTTCATGCTCTTTTTCAGGGTAAAAGCGTCTGAATGATCCATGCAATACGGACAAGCCATTCGACCGGCCGTACTCCAACCAGACAACATCGAGTATGTAGGAAAGTCGCTAATGGTCCACATAAGGGCTGCTCGCATCTGAAAGTTCTGTTTTTTAGATACATTGTACGAGATAGCACCGTCGGACCACAACTGCTTCAGCTCCTCAATCAATGGCTGTAGAAAAACGTCTAACTTATCTTTGGGGTTTTGTGGCCCCGGGACGAGAACGCCGAGAAACATAAACTGCTCTTTCATGCACATCCAGGGAGGTAAATTGTATGGTGTGATAATCACCGGCCATGAAGAGTATTATTTTCCGAAACTTCCAAAAGGTTGAAATTCGTCTGTACATAGACCCAATCTTACGTTTCGAGTTTTAGCTGCGAACTCTGGATAAGTTTGATCAAAGTGCCTCCAAGCCTCAGAATCTAACGGGTGGTGCATGACACCATCCTCTACCGTATGTTCTGCATGCCACCGAATATCCTTTGCCATTGTTTTAAATGCGTACAATCTCTGCAGGCGGGCCGTTAGAGGAAAGTAAAACATCCTCTTGTACGGAATTAAGTTGGACTTGAGCCGTTTAGCTTGTCCCTTCTTCGCGGGTTTGAACCGTGGATGATCACAAAACTTGCACTTATCCAGATTCAAATCATCCTTCCAATAAATCATGCAGTTCTTAACGCAACAATCTATCTTCTCTACCGTTAACCCTATACCTCTTAACAACTTCTTACTTTCGTAGAAATTATCTGCAACATTATTGTCTTCGGGCACGATCTCTTTTATTAAATCAATAAATTGATAATAACATTTCGGAGAAATGCCATGCTACGATTTTAAACTCATAAGATGGGCAACTAAGGACAACCAATTATGTTTCTCGCAGCCGGGATACAGAGGTTTTTTGGTAGCTTTCAGAATATCGAAAAATTTCTTTGCCTCGGGATTAGGTGATGAATAGAGTAGATTTGTCCTTATTTTTATTAACTTCTTAGTTCGTTTTTTTATTTGTTTTTGGTATAAGTTGGACGATTTAAGCATAATTCCGTATTTTTATAGTTCTGACTTATTTTACCGTATTTTAATTATAATTGATGCAAGTAGGTGATATTTCGTTGTTTTCACCTTACAGCTAGGTAACCGGAAGAGTTCAGCGCGTAATAGCCGAAGTTCGATGTTCAAGAATTGGAGAACGAGCTTTCCGCCGAAACGAGTAGCAAAAGATTGAGAGACAGAGACAGACGCTCTGTCGCGTCGACTAACGCGACCGTCGACGCGAGCCATGATCCGCGTCAGTCGACGCACCCACTCAGCCGATGCGCACGCCCAGGCAGCATCGACGCCGAGCACCAGCGCGCGTCAGTCGACGCACCGTCGACGCGACGGCCCAGAATTCGGATTTTAGGGTTTCTTGTGCGCCAAGACTTGCAATATCTATATAAACCCTCTATATTTCGGATTTTTGAGGAGAGAGACACCAGAGACACATAATAGACGACCACCTAGGGTTCCATAGCTTCCAATAACAATAATTCCACATCTCATAACGAGATTTGAAGACGGAGATCAAGGATCGAAGAACAACGCGTCAAAAATATCGAATTCGCATTCGGGATTCAATCTTCGCCCAAGATCGACATGCAACTCCGAAATAGCTGGAGCTTTTTACTGCTTTCTTAGTTCCAATAAGTACTCTAAACTCTTAGTTAATTTCGTAGTTAATTGCTTAGTTAATTTCTTAGTTAATTCTAATTTTAATAATTAGTTTAATCGTTTCATGTTTGAGTATTGGATATTGGATTACTTTAGTTTATTTATGCGATTGATTTATGCTTAGTTATTTGTTCTTAGATTCATATGATACATTGCTTAGTGATAATTTCTTACGTTTATGCTCTTAGATTCGTTGATTAGGTTTAATTTATGGTTGCGTATTATTGGTAGTTTAATTATAGCTCGTAGTTGATAATCTAGTTTAAAGTAATTAGTTTGATTAATTTTAGTTTAATTATTGCTTTAGTTCATAATGATCAATTCAACCTCTTTAAAACCCCAAATGTACATGTATTTTATTTCGTAATTGAGAAAAACATCCGGAAGACCGAATAGTTGCTTCCTCGAGAGATACGACTCGAGTCAAACTCATCACCCTACAAGTACCTCGTACTCTTGCGAGCAAACTGACGTGCTTTTAAATTAATTTATTAAAAAGGGGTACACAAAAGTTTGGATCAAAAATTTGGCGCCGTTGCCGGGGAAGCAACGAGTAGGAATTAAAGATGTTTTTCATTTTATTTTCTTTTTGATTTATTAGTTTATTTTCACTTTTTTTACTTGGTCTTTGCCATTTTTTACGTTGATGTATTGTTGAGTTCATGCAAGGAAGGCGATCACTTCAATGCGACCTTGTACCATTCATTGACAACATCCACCGTTCAAATCCACCGAGACCAAGACCCGTTTTTTTTTCCGAGGACAATTCCTCAACAGCAACTGATTTCGCTTGTGATCAAGAAATTTTCAAGAGTGCTTTTGGCCATTTCATCCATCTTCCGACATTATGTTAGAAGCAAATCCGATTCGAAACGGCGATTCACCACCGAGATCACCACCACGCCCCATTATTGCGAGACAAGATGCAGGGAGAAACGAAGGAGTCGACCAGCAGCAAAACGTAATCGGTCACCAACCCAACATGGCGAATGTGAGGCACAACGAAGAGATGAACAACAATGCTATTCGCCAACACAACATCGAGAACGTGGCAATTAGGAACGAAGA
>BMAC01000171.1:951749-1022724 GCA_014905375.1 Phtheirospermum japonicum
GGTAGTATTAACTAAGGAGGGTTCAAGGCCACAAGCCACCTATCCCTATTCTCTATTGTCTCTTAAGGACTGAGCTATGTATTTGCATTCATGCATATCGTTTTTGGAGTTTCTCACTCATGTGGGGGATTGTTAATAATTAGATTTATTCTAAATTAAAGATTGTAAATTAGATTTATTCTAATTATTTGGTACAGCGATAATTCGTTTCAACGAATTGTATAGGCTCGTTCTACATGTCGTGTAGATAATTATAGCCATTTGAATTGATCAATTCCATTTATTGGTGAGTGAGAAATGGTGTTTGGAAGTTGGATAGGTGCTTTTAAGCCTTATCGTTTATCCCACATTGATAGTTATCCAATGTGGAAGGGAGTTTAAAAGTGTTTAACTTTTAATGATTGGACATCAAGTGGGCCCAGTGGGTTGTGTGGACTTTGTGTAAACGAAGCTCACGCGGGCTCTTGAACTTGGGTTCGCCAGTCCGCCTTCGGCGAAGCCGATTGCGGATCCGAGCCCGAGCCCGGTCCCGCACCCGGACCTCGGACCTCGGTCCTGGGTCCTGGGCTCTGGGCTTGGGACTTGGGCAATTGGTCCGAATTGGCTGGTCCGATTGTGATGATCCGTGTGGGGTTCGGGTTCCGGTTCAACCATGGCTAACCTTTTAGCCGCATGTGATTTTGACCCCTGATTGATTTTTGTAACTCCTGACCATTCAGGTCAAACGTCATTCTATTTATTATTGCATGGACGTTAGTTTGACCAAACACCTGACTGCGTTTGAATAGACACGCTGAACCTGTCCAGGTTCATGCTGTCAGGTGTCAAGACGTTTTGAATGTTTTTATGACATTAACTTTGGCTGTAACCTACCTCTCTGGAACCCCTATAAAAGGGTGAGGAACTCCAACTTTTTACACACACGAAAATCACCTGAAACATACAAGCATTCAGCATATTTTACGTTTCTGCATTTTCTTATCTACATAGCTCGGTCCAGTTTCTTTGAGTTCGCCGGAGCTCTGGTTTCTAACAGTGCTGTTAAACCAGAGACGAAAAGTCGTTTTACCTTTGGGGACGAATTGCCTAAAACGAAGAACACTACCGGGGCAATATCGTCTTGCGGGAAGAGATTTTCTCGACTCGACTTGCTAGATACTTTTGTTTATTTTTTATTTTTTCCAGTTTACAATTTACAGTTATTCTCCGTTTGTGCTCGAATCAGTTGTAACTTATTCCAACAAAAATCATATTTATAATCAAACTTATTGAGTAAATTAATATTCAAACCACCAATAGGATCATTTTAATAAACCAATAAAATACACATAATCAAAACATATTGATCGCATCACAAATAAAATCTAAGCAACAACAAAGTAAGAGTTCAAATCTAATATTAGAAAGAAAAAAAAACATATACAAAAGGCTCTATATGAAAAAAAAAAATATATATATATAATATATATATATATATATATATATATATATATATATATATATATATATCCATTGAAAAACTAAAAAATATAGCAATACCAACTTTCACATAAAAATAAATAAATACCCAACATTTTATATCTGGATTAAAGAGTTATTTCACAAGTTCCTAAAAAATGATAGTAGAACAAATCTCTTCAAAAATGAACTATTAAAGCATACTAATATTAGAAGTTAAAATATGATTATTTCGAATAATATAATTATATAAACCACAAATCATAGCTTATATATCGATCCATCATTAATAGTTGAACTAATTTACTTCTTAATAACTCTTGAATTCTAGAGAATTAGACTCCAGTTTCTCAAACCAATGATTCAGAAAAAAAAGGAAAGAAAGTCAAGATTCACGTGAAGTCATCAAAGGTTGATTCCTTGAATATAAAAATATATCTAAATATTAATTAATAAATATCAGTGAGTTGTTGGTTGAATTCACTTCTCATACTTAAGAACAAGACTTTTAATTTAATTAAGAAATGTATAGTAAAAAATAAATCCATAAATTTAAACAAATATTTAGGTGAGAATATATATTTTGAAAGATAATGTGTCCTTTTGTAGTTAGACTAAATCTCTTGGATAACTTTTGTAAATGAAGTTGTACGATTATCAAAAATATATGAGCTTAAATAAATATATTATGTAGTAACATAAAATAAGTGCAAAAGCAAGCAATAACTAATTAACAAAGATTACTCGCACGAGGAAGAATCCCTCTTTTTTTAAGAATTATTAATTAATATAGTGTGAATTACTTGTAATTACAAGTATGAACTCCCTCTTACCTTACCCATATAGTTACACATTACCCTTAACTACTTTTTCTACTTTACCCTAATAGTTACACATTACCCTTAACTACTTTTCCAACAAGTCCTATGAACTCCCTTCAAAGGTTAAAAGATAATAATCCCCAATACCTTTTATAATACAGAACAACTAACATTTCAATATTATAGCTATGCTAACACATTATTTGTTCTGGTTTCTTCATGGGCCTTGACTTGGGTCCGGCCTTCAGCAACCGCCTCCCTTGTACATTGAATACTTGATGGATTCTTTTTCCTTCTCTCTTCTTGGTTCCTCGCATAGAATTCAGATTTCTATAGGACTCATTTGCTTTGAGAAGCAACATAAACTTCCCATACTGAAGCACTTCAAGTTCCTGGAAGATATCTTTGAATTTTCTAACTCTGCACGTTGGATCTTGAACCTTCCATATATAAAGATCTTCCCTCTCTTCTTTATGGTGTGTGTAACTTCACTTGTAAGTAAGAGATATTGGTCAAGTAGATTGATAAATAATATAAAAGGAAACTTATACGGAGGTATTAACTTCCATTATGTAATCTTTCGATTATCAAGTGTAAAATACTTAGACATGATGTGGCTTCCAAGAAACACTACTTAGAATGATGCCAGTTTCTCATTTTCTTACTATATTGGCATTTAGTTCAAAAAATCTATTTCCTGAAGTCCTATAAACAAGTCAAACGTATAACAGTCACAATTATAGAATCTGATGTAACAACATCAGTCAACAACTAACTATTTTTTGCAAAATTAACTAGACTCAAACATATATCATGTATCAGAGTCTATATGAAAAAGATCATATAAAATTGAAATCTTAATTTAGAATTCAACGACACCTAAAGAATACGTTAGATCCATTCACATCCATCAAATGAAAATTCATACATAAAAAACTGTACTAAGTTCCCAATGTTTATGACCACTAAGGCCAACATAAAAAACAAATAACCAAATATATCCAAGGTGCCAAATTACCATCACAAACCAGCCAAAAATAATATTCAAATACATCAGATCCTCACTACAATTATTACTCAACACCATCCAACAACTCAAACAGAAGCATCTAAAGTAACTTCATTTTCTAATCTCTCTTTCTCATCCAACAATCCATTCATCATCACAGCAGCTTGCTTCCATTTTCCCTTGCCTTTTCTCCCCGTAGCACACTTCTTCTTCCCAGACTTCTCCCCCATTCAACTGAGATGCCAAAGCCGTAGTCACATTTACCTTTGGTGTTCCTGCAGAACCACTCGCTGATTAATGCGAAGACATACTACATGCTTGTGGTCACACTTCTCATGGTCAGACCACATAGCAAACTCCTAGGAAAGAAAATCAGGTGATGTAGAAACACTCGCTGGTTTAAGAGATGCAATGTCTCTATAATGAAGCTGAGCATTGACAGTCCGAGTAGTAATGGTAGGTAATGGCAATTCAGGTTCAACAATATCACCCAATCTAGGATCATGCTTGATGCTAGCAACATTCAACATATGGACCAAATGGGAAAATGAACTTTTTCGTTCGTTAAGTTGGACTACTTTGCAATTTAGTCCTTTTTTTTTGGCCCGTTTTCAATTTGGTCCGATTTCTTTTAAAATATCTGCAATTTAGTTCGATTGTCGTCGGAAAAACTCAATTTTACCGAACTTTGCTGATTAGGCGTCGGATTGTGCTGAGTTGTCTTCAATTTTGTGGGTTTTTGGCCATGTGGCAATAAATTAAAAGAAAAAAAAAATATTTGCCATGTAATTATCAGCGGGCGAGGTGGCGACACCGTGGTGCAGACGGAGGCCCGATTCGATCGATGTAGAAGAAGCTTGGGAGAAAGAAATTTCCATCATTTATTCATCTTGATTTTAAAAACTTATTATTAATTTGGATTATTTTATGAATTCTTACATTTATTTCTTAATTTTTGAAGGCATATTTTTTATTTTTTATTTTCGTATAATTTTCTTTCGGATTTCTTTATAATTTTTTTTTCTTTCTAATTTTGTAACATTCAGAATTATTGAAGTTTTTTTATAGATCTTACATTTATCGGGGTTTTCCTTTAAAAGCTTATTATTTTCTTAGATTTTTTTTATTTTTATTTTTGTATTTTTTATCTTTAAGAAATTAACACACTATTTTTATTAATATGTTTTTAATTTATTTATTGTTAAAACTGAATTTCCTGGAAATCTTATGAGAGGTGTAATGTTAATTGTGGGATTTTTGATGCAATTTGTTGTGCTCTTTTTGCCAACACAACAATTAAAAAAAAATCCAAATTCTTTTATTTCCACATGGCCGAAAACCCCCCAAATTGAAGACAACTCAGCACAATCCGGCGCCTAATCAGTAAAGTCCAGTAAAATTGAATTTTTCCGGCAACAATCGGACTAAATTGCAGATATTTTAAAAGAAGTCGGACGAAATTGAAAATAGGCCAAAAAAAGGACTAAATTGCAAAGTAGGCCAACTTATAGAACGAAAAAGTTCATTTTCCCAAAATCAATGGAAAAAATGGGAGCTTCTTAAGAGAACTAGGTCTTACTGGAAAAAGAAATGTGCTTATAAACAAGCTCACCTAAAGCAAACTTTTTCCCAGTTAAAACATATTTAAATACTTTGACTTGAGTTTTGGTGACCTTAGACTGATCAGTAGTTGGGGTCCAATTCCGCAAGCTTATTTTATGCAGTAATTTGGATTTGAAGGACAATAAATTGACCAGAAAACAAGGATGAATCCAAGAATCAATTATGCCACCAGTCAAGGTAGATGCAACAACATCAAAATTAACATCAACAGACAAATTAGGGTCATACTCTAAACCAAGGTGGATTCCAATATTAATAGGGTAAAATTAAACCAAATGATTGCGCACAATAACTTTATCAAACCTAGGACTCAAGGAATCAGTTATAGACAGAGGTAGACTAAATTATAATTCAAACACAATTTAACTTTAAAAAAAGGGGGGATTGCCAACTACGGTAGACTCAAAGCTTAACCTTTCAATTAAAGCAAACATATCAACCTCATTATTAACTTTATATTTCACTCAAGGTGGAACTCCATCAAACAAAATTTGGAAAAACGTGTCTCAACCTTAGCAGTAAAGAAGCAATTAGAGAAGGTGTTACCCAAGGTATAGTTGGTGATCTCAGTAGAATCATCATCAACTAAAGTCAAAGAAGTTTTATCTGCCAAGAGTTTAGCCTTTCACTTCTAGTGAGCAAGTCGGCATGCACGTGTTATATTAGCCTCTTCGGTAATGAAATCCAGGTTGGAATCAACCTCATCACACTTACGGACCTTAAGAATTAAAACTTCAGATTTGTGCAAAAATCAAGAGGCAAACAAAGAGGAGTGCTTGGGTGAAGAGTATTTGTGAGAACTGGAAGGACCTGGTGTTTGATTGGCTTTGTAAGACACAGGGTAAGCCAACTTCTCCATAGAATCGATGCGGTGACATCAGGCATTTGATCTGGAGAAGATGGTAGTGGCGTAACTTCATACACTAGAAAGGCAGGAAAATCCAGAAGAGCGTCAAGTTGTACTCTATAAATAATGATAAATACCCGCCTATGAGATGCTGATTAGGGTTTAAGAGTTAAGAGGTAAAATCATGATCGAGGACACTTTGTGAACAAATTTCTCAGTGTCGGGAGATCGCTGGTGGCATTTTGACGGCTGTTTGATAGAAGACGAGGCAACCTTTCATTTATAGGCTTGATTTTGTTGCCCATACTTGAGTTTTGGAAGAAAATATAAGGATTCAGTTCAACACTGGAGAGCAAAAATGAGAAAAAAGAATTTTAGGGTGTTGGAAGTGAAGGTAGCATATGGGAAGTGAAAAGGCTGACATGCTTTTATGTGGATGGAAAGGGTGAGGAACCTAGGTGAGAAGGTGAAGGGGTTTCCCGCATCGGGTGCATCACACGCACACACACTTTCCCTCTAAAACTCCCACTCACATATGAAAAAAACTTATATTTTTCTTTTTTTTATTTTATAGAAATTATGGAAAACAAAAAACACTTAAGGAAAACTCAATAATTATTTTAGCCCATACAATTCTTTTTTCCAGAAGAAAACCATACAAAATATGTCTATTTAAATGCATTCAAAAGTCAAACATAAAAAGGAAACCTAAACTTAGAAATATGCAAAAAATATTTGATGTTTATACACACCAACACTTAACAAACCCTAAACCTTTTTATTACTCTTGCGAACTTGCTTTTAAGAATATAGACATGCTTTGTAAAAATGAGTTAGTGGATTTTGTTGCAGCATCATATATCTCTAGATATTTATATTTTTACTGAAGCTTCACAATTCTCTTAGACATAACTGACATGTTTTCATCAGATATCTGCCCAACAATTATTTTTTCATGAATTCGTGATTGAATTAGAGAAAATTGGATGTTCTCATTATAGATATATCCAATGATTATTCTTCCTAGAACTACTATTTAATTACGCGGGATTAAGATTAATGTAATTACATAAAAACTCGTTGAACTTAATTAGAAAAAGTAACTACACTAGATGACCATTATGTACTTCATATGTAATAACACAACACAAGAGAATTTATCTCTTGCTGGATGTGATGCCATGTTTGTAGCTACACCATTTAATCATTTTATGTGCATGAAGCTCTTTTCACAGCTGAGTCACATTTATATGTACACTATGATAACTACTCATTACATCATTTTATGTAGGCAGCTCTTTACAACATTTGATGTGACATAGTATTTGGAGAAAAATAAAAGCTTATTAGAGGCAGTCAAGTTGGTTTATGCTGATATGTATAAACAAAAACAAAAAGATTTGTAGCGCAACATGTATATTATGAAAACCATTCCTAATTCAATATCTAAGTCAGGTATGTATTTTTTAAATACAATATAATATAGATGCAAGCAAATCACAAAATGCTCATCCTTAATGATATCTTTATTGAATTGATCTTTGGGCATCTGGCACTTTTGCAAAGATATCATCCACCTGACCTAATGTAAGAACATTATCTAAAGTAATTATCTCATCCTTAGCTAAGTTTTGAATAAAGTGATGTCTAATATCAATATGCTTCGTACGGGAGTGTTGGACAAGAATGTGAGATATGATTATAATGCTAGTGTTATCACAAAATAGTTGGATTGAAGTTACCTCAATTCCATATTCAAGCATCATTTGCTTTAATTACACAAGTTTTAAATAATAACTAACCTTTAACAATATACTCAAATTGGGTAGTGGAATGAAATACATAGTTTTGTTTCTTTCTAAACCATGAGACCAAGTTGTTGTCAATGTAGAAACATACTCCTGACATACTCTTCTAATCATTAATAGTCCCAGCCAAGTCTGCATGATGAAAACCTTCAAGGCTAGCACTTGTTTTGTGCGAGTAAGGGATCCCAAAATTGGAAGTCCCATTGACTTATCTGATTATGCGTTTTACAACTTTCAGGATTCCTTAGGGTTAGATTGCTATCTTGCACACACACCTATACTATAACATAAGTCTGGCTTAATATCTATAAAATACAATAAACTACCAATCATGCTTCTATCGAGAAACCGATCTACAAATGTTTCTTCATCATCCATATAAAGTTTTTTATGACTCCCCATAGGTGTAGGAGTGTGTTTGTTATTTTCAAGACCAAACTTATTCATAAATCCTTCACATACTTACTTTGAAGAATAAAGATACCATCTTTACTCTAGTGCACCTGCAATCCTATAAAGTATGTAAGTTCAGCTACCATGCTCATCTCAAATTACTTTGACATGTTATGAACAAATTCTTCAATCTTGGATTATGAGGTGGAGTGATTCGAACTTTTGTGTACCTACTTTATAAATATTTGTCAATTATTCAAAAGCTCGCTCGCAAGAGTACGAGTTCGCATGTAGGTTGGTAAGTTAAACCGAGTCGATCTCTCGAGAAAAACTAGATTCGGAAGTGTTTCTTGTGTTTGTCGTTCACGAATAAGAAATAAAATAAAATTCTAATCTAAACACATAAAAGCAATAAATTGATCTAAATGAAGAATAATTAAAAATTAAGAGTTTTGAAAAGATTTTGAAAACAAGGGTTCTAAAGCTTCGAATCGTTTCCACGATCTATTGGGATAAACCCAATTGATGGCTCACGACGATTCTAGGCTCTAGACCCGTTAGATCTAGCCAATCAATCTCATCAATATTATCATAATAATCTCATCACAATCATCAATCCAAAATCACCAAGATCATACAATTCATCATACATGGGGGGGGGGGGGGTTGTTTGAAGATCAATTATTAAACTATCAAGCATGAATCGAAAGCATAAGAACTAATTAAACTAAATTAAAACGAAAGGAATTAAAGACTTACTAATTAAACGAGAAGAAAGTTGCAGCGTTCCGAAATCGAATCTTGAATCTAAATTATCTAAACTATCTAAGAACTAATCTAATTTATTCTAAATCTAAGAATTTAAAACTAAGAATTATGAAAAGTAACTATGAAATCGAAGGGCATTCGTTGGGGTTGTCAGCCCCTAAGAAGCCTAAAAAACCTAAGAATATGATTTTGTATTTTAAAATTCCAAAATACATAGGTATTTATAGTTTTGGGAAGTCTTAAGGCCCAAGAAAACCTAAAATCGCGTGGAAAATGCATTTTTTGGGCAGTCGCGTCGACCGACGCGTTTCGGATCGACGCGACAGAGAGTTCGTGAGCATTTTGCGTCTGCCAGGGATTCTATAACGGTTATTTAAAAAATCCGTTATAAAATGTCAGTGTGGGCATGGCTCGGCAACGCTCGGCAGCGTCGGCATGCAGCGGTCGGCAGGTGTGCGCAGCGCTTGGCAGGACTCGGCAGGGCTGGTCGGCCGTGGATACTATAACGGTTACAGATGAAAAACCGTTATAGAAAGTCAGAAACTTCTAATTCTTCAAATCGTGGCCCGTTTTCGCTGAAACTCCACTCGTACGCCCATCTTCGACTATGTACAAACCAAAATACTTTAAAAATACCTAAAATAAACATAAAATTAATTAATTAAGATTATAATATGATAAAAACAAGTTGGAGATAAGGAAATACGAAAATGTGCTCAATCTATCCAACTTTCACCAAAAAAAATAATAAAAAAAAACTAAAATACTAAATAAAATCAAGACAAATTCATGTTAATCATGGAGCTAAAGATAATATCATCCACATAAATCATCTTCTTATAATCTTTTTTAACATTACAAAGATTCTTATCATTCAGATTTCCCATTAGCAAGTCCTTAGGATGAATCTTGGCATGAAGGTCCAGCTTGGTTCAGGATCATTTCCAAATAATATTGGAACATCATATTCACCATCATTTTTACCTGCAACCACCTGTTCAGTATCTTATGTTTTAACATCATTAAGAAACTCATAAGTATTATATACTACTTCTTATTGAGTTTTAGGAACATCTGAAGATGAAGGTATATAACAGTTAGGTGTAGTTACATTTACAACAACATCATCAATAAAAAAACTGATAGACTCAATAATAGTTTTAATTATAAGATTAAAAACCCTGTATGCACAACTGGTGCAAGAGTAACCTAGAAACTAACCAGCATCACATTTAGAGTCGAACTTACCAAGCTATTTACGTCATTGTATATGTAGAACTTTGTTATGAGTGTGAGTTTGGAAGGGGCTGGAAATGCTGGAATTGACAAGGTTGAGGGTAATGGTGGACGAATCGAAGAGGAAGAGGAGGAAACTGGATCTGAAATGAAAGTGACGGGCGAGGAAAAGGACAAATCAAAGGGATAGGGGCGGTCCGGGTCGTCAGGATGCGGGTCTGGTAATGGGCGATAACCAACAAACCGTGGGTTGTTTCATTGGAACATTTTTATAATAAATGGGCCAGAATAATAAATTAGTTGTTGGACTCCTTATTGCATCTTGTTTTAATTATATCATTTAGGGCGTCTTATGTAAATGGTCCCCCCCTATGGTTATAAATAGGTGAAGATATTTTATGAAACTCAAGCTAAGTATTACATTATCTTCACCTACAAACTTTCTCTACCCTAATCTCTCATTTTTCTCCTCTATCTTTTCTCGTTCCCAGCTTCAATTTACAGAAAATTGCAACAAATTACAACAAAATTACACAAAATAAATACATCATAACACTTGGTATCTGAGCCCATCCATCCTTGGCCATGGCAGAAGGCACCAGACTGAAGGAGCTGCAAGAAATGCACAGACAATTCGAAATTAATTTCCAGGCTGAAAATCTGAAAAGGATAGCAAAAGAATAGGAAACACAAGATCAGATCAGTGAGATCAAAACAGGTATGCAAGAATTAAAAACTGGGTTTATTGACAAGTTTGATCACCTCACCAAAACCCTAGCTACCATGCAACTACATCTACTCAATATGGGAAAAGGGAAAGCACAAACTGAAGAAGAATCTATCCTTGGAACCCCTCACACAGACCAGTTCACTGAAGGAACACACTCAAGAACACCATCAGGAGCTAGAGGCAGAATAATAGTAGACCAACAACAGCAACACTCTCAGATCATCAACCCCCTGCCAAAGATTGATTTTCCAAGGTTTGATGGCTTAAACCCTAGATCTTGGGTTCTCGAATGCAATGGGTATTTTAAATTAATACCCAACATCCCAGATGCACAGAAGGTTACTTTAGCAACTATGCAATTTGAAGGGAAGGCTGCACAGTGGTACCAAAATTACAATACAGGAGGCATGGAGTTCACTTGGAACCAGTTTATTGAGGTTATTGCTGCTAAGTTTGATGAGTTGAAGGAAACTAAAATTATTGGAGAATTCAAAAAACTCAAACACAGTGGGTCATATGAGGATTATGTAGAAAGGTTTGAAGAGATGAAGGCATGTATGCTTATGATGAATCAAAGGGGATACACAGAGGAATATTTCATAGCAATCTTCATTAGTGGGCTTAATGAAGACTTACAGGCTTTTGTCAATATGTTTGATCCAAATTCACTACAACAAACCATTGAACTGGGGAAGAAGCAACTTCTAACACTTGAGGCAATTACAAAAAGGGTTAAAGGAGTTAAAAGAAACTACTCCTCTACCCCTTTCCACAATCACAAAACACCTAATCCTACAGTTTTAAACCCTTATAGACAAACCCTACTCAACCAAAATAAATCACCACCAAAACTACTTACATCTGCAGAGATGGCTGCCAGGAGAGAGAAGTGACTTTGTTACAACTGTGATTAGAAGTTTGTAGTGGGACACAGGTGCAAACATAGGGTGAATTATATGATGATGACTGAAGAAGAGGAATTGGCTTATTCCTACACAGACAACATTGGTGATGAAGGAGAGGGTGAAGTGAACCCTGTTGAAGAAGTACAAATGTCACTAAATTCTATGGCATGAGAAGGTGGCCCTACCATCATGAGGTTTGTGGGGTTTTGTGGTGACAAGCAACTACATGTACTGCTGGACTCAGGAAGCACCTTAAGTTTCCTTAAGGAGTCAACTGCCAGAGAACTATGGTGTAATGTGGGACCCACTAAACCTATCTTGGTTAAGGTGGCTAATGGACAGAAATTGTTGAGCTCCCAACAGGTTGAGGGCTTTAGGTTGAAAACGCAGAACTACACATTTGAGTACCCTCTAAGACTCTTGCAACATGAAGGCTGTGATCTTATCCTAGGAGGGGATTGGCTTAAGGAGAACACCCCTATTTAGTTGGATTATCAAGATATGTCAGTAACAGTGAGCCTAGGAGGGAAGAGGATTAAACTAAAGCCTCTGACTGATACAATTCATTGCCAACTTATTACAGAACACACCCTGTTTGAATTGATGCACAATGATTAAGAGGAACAAGTAGAAGAAATTTATGTGCTACACACCACCAAGAATGACTACAAGGAAGACAAGGAACTAAGTGAACTGCTGAAAGGATTTGAGGATGTTTTTGGAGAACCCAGAGGGCTATCTCCCAGCAGGGGAGTGGAGCATCAGATTGTTCTTAAACCTGGCAGTGTGCCAAAACATCAGTATCCCTATAGGACCTCCCACAACCACAAGGATGAGATTTAAAAAGTTGTTCAAGGGTTGTTAGAGTCAGGCATGATACAGAATAGTAAAAGCCATTTTGCTTCTCCAGTTCTGTTGGTGAAAAAGAAGGATGCAACTTGGAGGATGTGTGTAGACTACAGGTACTTAAATGAATTGACAGTGAAACATGATTACCCTATTCCAGTGATTGAAGAACTGCTAGATGAGATCTCTGGTGCCAAGTACTTCTCAAAAACTGACTTAAGGTCAGGCTACTTTCAGATTTTGATGAATCCAGAACACAGATATCTCACTGCATTCAGTACCCACCATGGTCACTATGAATTTTTAGTGATGCCATTTGGGCTGTGTAATGCTCCTGCCACCTTTCAGTCCTTAATGAACCAAGTTTTCAGAAGATGTTTGAGGAAGTATGCATTGGTGTTTTTTGATGATATTTTGGTTTAAAGCAAATGGGGGTCACATCTAACAAATTGTGGGCTATTTCGTTGGGCCGTTTTTATAATTAATGGGCCAGAATTATGAATTAGTTGTTGGGCTCCTTATTGCATATTGTTTTAATTATATCATTTAGGGCATCTTATGTAAATGGTCCCCCCTATGGTTATAAATGGTCCCCCCTATGGTTATAAATGAAATGCAAGCTAAGTATTACATTATCTTCACCTACAAACTTTCTCTACCCTAATCTCTCATTTTTCTCCCATTTCTATTCTCGTTCCCAGCTTCAATTTACAGAAAATTGCAACAAATTACAACAAAATTACACAAAATAAATACATCATAACAAACTTACACTCAAATATGAAGACCCGTTAGGTTAGGAGCCTTACCTTTCTAGATTTCATATAGAGTAATCCCAATGCTTCTACAAAGTTATACTTGATTTATGAGGTAACATGTTATATGACAACTTCATCCCACCAATGATGTGACATGTCATTGGAGATCAACATTACTCGAGCCATTTCCTGCAAGGTATTACTCTTTCTTTCCACAACACCACTTTGTTTTGGAGTCTTAGGAGAAGAAAATTCATGAGATATGCCATGAGAATCACAAAATTCAGCAAATAATGCATTTCTTGATTCTCTCCTATAATCACTCATAATTCTCACAATCTTGCAATTATTTTCATTCTCCAATTTCAAACCAAGAGTTCTGAAGGATTCAAATGAATTTGATTTTTCTCTAAGAAATTCTATCCAAGTATATCTAGAAAATCATCAAAAATCATAAGTCCGTATTTCTTACCATTGTTACTCTCTACCTGAATTGGACCCATCAAGTCCATATTCAGCAACTCAAATCTACTTTGTGGTAACTTCATGAAGTGCCTTATAAGAAGAACGTTTATGCTTCCCCTTCTGACATGGTTCACAAACACCATATTACTTCATCTAAATTTCGAAAGACCACAAACAATACCTACATTGGAAAAAGTAATCAAGTTTATATAGCCAATGTGTCCTAATTTTTTATCCCACAATTCAGTATCACGCAACTTAGTTGAATGAAATGAAAGCTTATGCTCAACCAAATAATGATTGTCAACCAATCTTATCCCCGTAACAACATGCTTATCCGAATCGTCATAAAATAAAACATTTATCCCTTGTAAACTTAACATTAAGACTTTGATCATATAGTTGACTAATGCTTAGCAAATTGGCTTTCAAACTCTCAACCAAAAACTTATTTTCAAGTTTTGGCAAACCATCAACATTCAAATATAACACATATGACCTTATTACCCATACCATCACCAAAAGTTACCACATAAATGAGACATAGACACAATATCAATAATGTAAGACTTAACTCCAGTCATGTGTCTAGGGAAACCGCTATCAAAATAACATTCACTTTTTAAACTTGTTTTCAAGGATAACATAGAAACTGAACATCTATGTTTATATTTTGGTACCCATATCTTTTTTGTGTGTGGTCTTTCAAATCAATATTCAGTTTTGGTGCTCGTGAACATACACCACTTGGATTCCTTGCATGTAAATCCTCGCATATAAACCATGATGCATTCTATAGTACCTAGGGCGAATGTTACAAGGAATAATATATAAAGTAATGACAAATAGTATTAAAATTGTTCACAACACTGTGTAGATGTTGCTTCATGACAGGAGGTGGGAAGTATGTATTCTTATCCTTTGGTTTAACATGTTTAGAGGTTTTAGAAAACTTGGTATCATGAACAAAGTTAGAATATTCATACTTACAACCAATACCATGTTTATTGTACCCTTTACCCATGTTGACTAGTCCAGCTTGAATTGCCTTAACTGTCTTCGGCTTTTGAAGTAACTGATTTTCTTTTGAAATCTCCACAGTTTTATGTGTATGTTCGTGTTCAGTTAAAGCATGAACATCAATCAAGTCTTAATGTATCTTCAACTCCCTGGAAAATTAATTTTTGAGAGATAGAAGCTCTCCATCTTTTTCACATGTAGAACGTTGTAAACCAAACATCTTAGTTTTAAGTGATTCAGAAACTTGATCCTTTTTAGCACACACTTGTTTGGATAACTTTCGTTCATCGTCCAAGAGTTTGACTTTGGAGAGTGCCTCATCCAACTTAGCCTCACGATTCCCAGTTACCATGTGGTTACTTGTCAACCTATCATTCAATTTGGAATTCTATACTCGAGAGTTTTGAATTTCACCACATAAGTACATCAATTCATTAGCCTGTTGTTCTATTTGAAGCTTATATGCTTTCAGGATCTTGATCTGAGCAAGTATATTTTTGACAATCGTTTCTACCTGGATGAACTTCTCAATGGCAAGATTATGTATGCCCAAATTTTCTTCGATAGGACATGAAATTTCATCATCAGAATCACTATTAGAATGAAACTAGGAAGAGTTCATACCTTAATCCAAGTTGGATATGTGTAGGGATGAGTTTAGGCAAGTGAGATAGTTAGAGAAGATATCCATGTTGCTTATGTGCTTAGTTTCATTTAGTTTGATCCTCCTCCTTCTCTTCATGTTCAGATGCAGTCTATTTACTTATCCGTTTTATCTAACCACTAGTGTCCGGTGTAGATATAGTATACGAAGAGCAAGACCGTATTCCAAAAGGACCAAATTATTTTAAGAGTAAGATAAGTAATATATATATATATATATATATATATATATATATATATATATATATATATATATATATATATATATATATATATATATATATATAAGCTTTATTTAATCTAACAAAAAATGAGTATTGTTGTGTTGTTACCAATGACAACATTATATAAGTAATTATATTTATAATAATCAAAATTCACTAAGAACAATAGCAAAAAGTAAGAATATAGGTGTTCAAATGATAAAGATATATTCCAGAGTTTGTGATTACAATGAACTATCAATGTTTATTCTTTTCGATCAACCAAATACTGTAATGTTTCAATTCACTATAAGTCAATTACAATTATAGTTTAACCCTTTTCTCGAATGGAATTAAACCGTGGAATCTAAATGCGAGACGTGTTGTCAAGATCACACTTAGACTCCAAGAAGCTCTAAAGGTTTATAAGACTTCACTAGTAGTCTCAAACCTCTCATTTTTATTTATTAGAGTGTTTTATGTTTGAAGACATAATTGATTAACCTCATCTCTTGATCGATTACTGATTCTTCAGAACTAGTAGTATTAAAAGGTTGTCAATCTGTACAACTATATAATCATAATAGCGCGTCAATCAGTTATGCAACAATAGAATCAAACATAAGGTATCGTACTCGATTGAAAAAAATATTAAAACATTAGTTATATATTATTTTGAACTCCAAATTATTATGAAATTAGATATTCATATTCAAAAGATAAATCAAACAATTCATTGAACACATGATGTTCATAAGAGAAATTAAGAAAAGATAAAGTCGTTGGGATTATGATGGATCCTTCAATCTTTGGTGGTCCTCATCTTTCACTTCTGAATCAATCTCCAACCCTTTAAGAAATATTCACTATGAACTAAAACAGAACCCAATTATTTCTGATGGTGAATGATGTATTTAGACATCGTCTTAACCTCCTTTTACAATTTAAAAATGACACTCTAGTCAACGCTAATTATGTGATATTTGTAATAGTTTCTGGAATGTTCAAGACTAGATTCGTGGTCACGAATGGGGTCACAAATAATCTTCTTGAAAGTAGCCCGTAGTAGCTAGCTAAGTCGCGACCGTTCATCATAAAAGCGGCCTGAAGTAGCGGTCCAAGTCACAACTGCGAATGAGGTCGTCACTGTGCTGCTGGGCTCTATTATAACTCGTTGACTTCGTGGGCCTACACCAATCTTATCCTAATGGATTCTTCTCATCATTATATTCAGTCCAATTCATCATCTTTCACTCTCTTCATGCTTCTTTAAGCACAATTCACCCAAACAACTCCAAAACTTGATTATTAGATTTCATGTTCATTATTTTTTATTTTTCTTCAAGTAATGTTTTGGTTTGTTTACTTACTTGAATCGAAGACCTCAATTTAATTTTTAGTAAACTTTCTTAATTCCCTTTAATTGTTTTAATTGGTTTTACATATTCTCTAGATCTAATTTTGTTTAAAAAGATTTTCTTCCATGATTGAAACTTTATGGTTGCTTTATATTATTGATGTTGGATCTCCTTCTAATTTATCATTAGCTTTTTTACTTTCATGTCTTTATTGCTTATTACATGGTCTCTTAATTGCATTTTTCATGTACTTCCTTTGGTTTCTTGTGATTTCACATGATGATAGGATAGATCTAACTGGTATAGAGTTTAGATGAGTTGAAGAAATTGATTGGGTATTTATCGTGCATTTAATTGAGGTGAGGATTGACAACCCTAATGTATGCATGTTAATTATTTGATGAATTGCTCAATTGATCATGAAGAGGAGTCTAGTGCCCTAATCTCTTGTTTTATCACTTTCAGAACTTGCTATCTTTAAATTCTTGATTTTAAATACTTTTTTCAAATAATTTCTTTTAAAATAATTTAATTTAAATTCTCGACTTAGATTTAAGAACCGAGCCCCCAAGTATTTGATTGTGTGGTTAGAATTGATTTTTTTTTTGTGTGTGTGTGTGTTACAAATACATAAATCACTTTCGATTAGTCTTTCTTGAAAGATACGATGTGAGTCACCCTCATCGCACTACGATTGATCTCGTGCACTTGCAAACTTCATATTTAAGAGTGCATTTAAGATAATCACATAAGCAGTCCGAGACTTGGCATTGTGGGGTTCTTACATATAGCTAGCATCGGGGCAGCTCACTTATGTCATATCTTTATTTCTTATATAAAATACAACAAAAATCTTGTGAGTGAAAATACTTAAAAATATCTTTAACGTCGTTCCATTTTATTTTTGTAGAAGAAGCACTATACCTTGCTAACAAGTTTGCTGTCTCATACAATTTGCAAGATAATGTAATGTTCCAATAGCGCATAAGTAAGAAACTTTTGCACTAAAAAAAATAAGGGGTTACGTCGAATTTTACCGAGAAACTCATTCTCTCAGTAATTACCGATGTAATTAATGAGGGACGACTTTATCGACAGAATTACCGAGGGTCCATCGATATCCCTTTATATTTTTGCGCCACATTTTACCTCCACGGTTGCCTAGGAGAATACCGAGGGGTTTCAAGCCCTTAGTAATATTAATATTAAAAATTTGTGAATCTTATTAAATTATTGAAGAGCTAAAAATCCCCCAATAATTCCCGAGGGATTCTTATTCCCTCATTCATTTTAGCATAAAAATAATAAGTTAAAATGGTAAAATTACCCGAGGGACTAATAATCCATCAGAAATTACCAAAGAATTTGTATTCACTCGACAATTTTAGAATAACAATAAATAAATATTTTTTTATGCTAAAATTACTAACAAACTAAAAATACCTTGATAATTACCGAGAGATTTGTATTCTCTCGGTAATTTTAGCATAAGAAAATTATTTTTAAAAAAATCAATACTAATATTACCAAGGAACAAATCCCTTGATTATTTTATAAGTAAATTGATTTTTTTTATACTAAAATTACAGAGAAAATTAGAATACCACGATAATTTTTGCATAAAAATAAAAAATAATAAAATTTAATGCTAAAATTAGCGTGGGATTAAAAATCCCTCAGTAATTACCATGGAATTTGTATTCCCGTGGTAATTTTAGCATCAAGAATTAAAAAAAAATTGATACTAAAATTATAAATAGATTTGAAATCTCTAAGTAATTTACCAATGGATTTGAAATCTCTAGTTAATTTTACAATAAGATTCTTATTGTTTAAATGTCTTATTACTTTTAACATATATAATAATTTCTAATACATATATTATAATTACTTTTAAATAATAATCTATAATTACAATATAATGTGGCCAAAATATGAGGCAGTATTTCATTCCATAATATCTTGTAATAACAGTAGAAATTAACAAAAAGGAAAGACTTCCACAGGTCCCTCAATGAAATAATCAAAAGTTAGTGATCGGCCAAAACAACAAAATTAGCTGATTTTATTTTGTACTGTAAAGGTAGATATATACAAATACAAACAATTAAGGCTTTTTATTACACAAAATATTGCCGGATGAATATTGAAGAGTCACAACTGCATAATCTCTTTTGTGGCACACTATTCAGCCTCAAAAGATTTATCAATAGAAGGCAAGCTCACATGCCTCAGATGCTCGCTGAAACAACGAAATTATTTGGAGCGCTTCAAATTTTGATTCGAAATCAAACATATCGTTTGGGGAATAAATTTTCATCCTCTCCAGGACTCTAGCATTCCTCAAAAGATATTTTAATTGCATCCATCAACAAACCTCGTGGATAATGAGAACTTCAAGATTATCAGCACATGCAAGGAAATTTGTGAGAAAATACCAATCGGCGGCCAATTCGAGCTTCAATAAATTATCGAGCTTCCTAAGAGAATCGTGACGTTGTTCAGCAAATGATCCGCCAGGGTCAAACTTCATATCAGAGTTGAAGAGAGCATCATATCAAAGGCGAGTAATCACGTACGGGGTAAAATTGATCACAAACAAACAACACTAATTTAAAAAATGCAAAATGATGTGATAAAAAGTTCAAACACGTACCTCAAGTGGGCATGTCAGTTTTAGGCACTTCATGTTACTGACACTAAAAATAAACTTTATCATAGACTGGAAATATTTGTCGCCTCCATAATCTTTCTCGTCATAATCAAAAGAGACAACTACTTCAGTTAAGGAGGTTAGCATCTTCTGAGATGAGATATGTGTGGATATAAATTCTGTTAGCCGAAGATTTCTAAGTGCAGGAGTATTTAGCTCCACCTTGTGTTCATGATTGTGATACACCGGGGGATTGTACGGAAAATCAAGCGTGATCATTTTTATTGTGGGCGAGAATATATTACAGCAAACCAATCCATCTTCCTCGAGTCTTACCATGATCAACTCCTCAAGTACTGGACAACCAGTAAATAGCTTAGTAAGATTTTCACCAACATCATATTTAACGCGAAACAGATGAAGCTTCTTGAGCAAGGTAAAAACACGGCACCAGTTAAGGAGTTGATTACACAACATTCAAGCCTTAAATTAACGAGGGTTTTGCAGGTAAACAGGCAACGAGGCGACGTAAGCTGATAATCATGACGAATATGAAGAATGCGAACATTGCGCGAAATGACAGCGATAATCAATGTCTCAAATTCATAACTGCCGCAATCATCTGTGATTCCTGGTGATGATGCTTGAAAAGCTCGTCTCTGATTGATGATTCGTGCTGTCAAAATTTAAGTTGGGGACACGAGCCCAGAGAAACCTCCATCGTCTGGCTAGAATGCTAGTTGACAAAGAGGTCTTAGTTGGGAGAAATGAGAGAATGTGGCAGATGATGCCCTCCGGCAAGGCGCTAAGTCTATCAATTGAGGGCGAATTTCGAATCGATTGTCTTGTTCTCTCCATAACTCTTGGTGGTTCACGAACTGGGTTAGTTCAAGAATCATGATTGTCAGATCTTTAAAACAACGATAAACATCTAGGGCTAATGTGTTTCAAAAAAAAAAAAAAAAAAAACAATTAACTCCCTCAAATTCCAGCATTGTCAAATTATCATTTAGAACATCTATATAAAAAATTCATATTCTTAGCACAGTACTGTAACAATTGGCTCCTAATAATTTGATTTTTATTGTGCTTCGCCAGTAACAACAGTAGAAAACTCTTACAAAACCTTAGCTACATAGTAAAAAACTAGGAAGTAAAAACAGTGCCTATTTTGCAGGTCACCCAAATGAGATCCAATTTTTCACCAATCCTACTTACCACTTGATTGTGTTGTTCGCATGTTCCTCTGCATACAAAAAAAATAATAAAAAATTAAAAAAAATCACAAACTGAATGTTTCAGATAACTTGTTTAACAAAAAAATAGCAGCAAAAGTGATAAACATCCATGTAGGAAGTATATCAATCAACAAATAATTGAGTGGATGAATTAGTAAGAAAAGAATCTTACATTATTAGAATGTATCATTGACATTATTAGAAATTTGATTTCCACGAAAGCGGTACGTGAACCGTTCGTTGCTATACAATAATCCAGAATTGGAATTGCGAAGCACGTTTACTATAGTATAAATGCTTAATATTTAACAATTTTAAAATTAAAGAATATTCATTATACCTTTCGAATCAACACCCTTGAAAGAACCTTCTCCCATATGCCATTCATATTTATCACAAATGAGCTCCAATGTGTATAGAATTCCCACTTTATGCTACTGAAGATAAGTTCTGATCTCTTTCTAATAAGAATAAGTACTTCAAAAAAATCTCCCTGAAATAATAATCATTCAAAGTGCAAATCATCTACAAAATTAACTTTAAATAGAAATAAAATACTATCTACATGACTGTTAAGGCAGGATGTTAAAAACTCAAGTTGACTTATGTATTCGTATACTCCCTCATTCCCACGAAAATAGTCCAGTATTCCATTTTCGTCCATCCCACAAAGATAATCCAGTTACTATATTTAACATATTATTAATTTTTTGTTTTCACACATACCCTTAATTAATATTCTTGAAATACTAGTTTTTTGCATGGTAAATTGAAAATCCATGCTTACAATGTAAACTCTTACAATTCCAATAACAAATATACTAATTCCAACACTGATTTCTATAATCATTAATTGATATTAATAAATTCAAAAATGGTATAATTGGAAAATATCAACTAATTTAGTGACTTAATTATATAAACTATTTATTTTTTAATCTGTGTGAGATCAACTTTTGAGAAGGAGGGAGTATTTATTTGTAATTTTGGAAAAGTACGCAACTCAAGGTGGTAAGATTTTGTCAATCTTTTAAGAAGAGAACATTATAGATGAAGGCTATCATTTTAAAACTTAAATCGAATTAAAAATTACAAACCTGTTGGTCAAAAGAATGGCCAAACTTGTATTGGAGTAATGGGTCAGGAATCAGGAGGATTATAATAAAAAAAAAGGGTGTCTCCACCGCACTTGTGGAAATTCAGAAAATAGAAAGTAAAAAGGAAAAGAAAAGAAAAGGAAAAGAGAGAGGAGAGAGAGAGAGGGAAAATCAATTACCGTGAGAGCGTTGGTTTAAGACCCTTCAAATTAGGGGTTTCTCCACCTTACTTTACTGTAGTTCAATCTCCTTCTACCTTCTCCACCTTGGCGTATTTATGTCATTCAAGCCTTCATTAATTTTCAGACATATTTCTTACTGTTTAGTTAAATTAAATTTCTAATCTTATTTTAGCCTACTATATTACTACTCTTTCCTATTAATTTTTATTTTAATTTATACAAAAAATGGCAAGTCGCAGTCCATTCGTTTCTTCTCGTTCGCGTAAAGTTGACAAGGGAAAGAGCATAGCACTCGACGACGACGTCAATATCAATCCCTTTTCACAAGGCATTACTCCTTCGTCCAGTGACTACAATCACAATCTCATCGACATTGACAAAAAATGGAGTTGTACCGACATTAATCAGATTTTTCGAGCCGCCACCGCCTTTACCAGTGAAGAAATGCCCGATCAAGAGATGGAGCATAATGATATGCCTCCTCCAAGCACTCATACTCGAGCACCGGTGGAGTTCAAATTCGACACTTTCAAATTTTATTTTGAGAAGGTTGAGATCCCGCCACCCACAAACGAGTCGCCTCTTGAAGATGGCAAAAAAAAGTAAAAAGAGGTATCGTGTCAATTGAAACTATTGTAAAGCAACTAAGTAATTCTTAGAAAGAGGATGATACGAAAATATGTGCAACCATCTCAACAACAAACATCCCGATAAAACCGGTATCGATAAGACTCGAATAAACTCTACGGAGGACAAGTTAGTACGAACTCCTCTTCTTTATTTACATATTCCGATTCCACTCATAGAAAAGAATTGGATATGATTGTTTCATCTAGGTCTCTTCCTTTTAATTTTGCCAATGATGATTTACATGAAAAGTTCACCCAACTTTTTTTTAATCCCTCGAGTACGAGAGTCTCACACTCTACATTTACTCGTGATATTAAAAAGTTATTTGTGAATATAAGTTAAACTTATCTACTGAGTTTTCTAGTTTACCACACAAATTTTTTATTTTGTTTGAATGTTTGGAGTGATCATGGAGATGAAACTCTTACATGGGCGTTACATGTTATTGGGTTGATAAGTCGTAAACTTTATAAAAATGTTTACTTGCATTTAGAGATTTTAAACACCCTCATAATGCACATAATATTTTTCAATTAATTCATTCGATATGTCAAGAACATGGTCTAGCATCAAAAATATTTTTAATTTCATTTGATAATGCTACTCCTAATACGACGAGTATTAATAAGCTTATTAGTATTTGTCAACGATCTATTAGTGGTTTAGTTTTTCATATTCGATGCACATGAAATATTTTTAATTTGTGTGCTCTAGATGGTTTGAACGCTTTGAAAAATGAGCTTAATCCTATTAAATGGCAGTCATGTATTCATAAAAATAAATCTTCGCAATGAAAATGGGTGAAGTCTTGTGAGGAAAACAAGTGTCATGAAAAAAGATTTAACCGATGTGCCTACTCGTTGAAACTCTACATATAAATTATTGAAAGATACATATTCGTACAAATAGTTATTATGTTTTTAACCCAACAACAAACTGGAATTATGTTATATACGAATCAATGGACAACATGTACGTATTTGAAAAAACTTATAAAGGTGTTTGATGATACTTTTAAAAATTTTTCCCAATGTTTATTATCCTATTTCCCGCCTTATTGTTGAACATTGTGCTAAAATTGCATTCTTTTTTAGAGATTGTTGAAAAATGAACGTTTGTAAGAATGTGTTATTCTTATAAAATGAAAATGGTTGAAGTATTTTTATTACATTCCAAAAAAATTTTGGCTACATTATTAGATCCTAGTAATAGAGAAGGTTGTTACGAACTTTATCTTAATAGCTATTATGATACTTTATTGCCGTTTGAAGAGTTTGAATTTCCTTCCGTTGATAATATTATTAAAAATGTGAAAAAATTTTTATTTGATATATTTAAAGAATATAGTATAAATTTTGATGGTCTCTTCCTATGAGTACTTCTGGACTAGAACTGGTAATCCTAGTAGAAGCAGTGATTAGGACAAATGAAGTTGAGAGATTTCAGGATTTTTGGAAAAAAAAAAAATCACGGATGGGTCGATCGGGTTACTCCTTCGATTATAACCCTTATCGAGTACTTGAAACTTATCTAACAATAAGTTTTGAGTATAGTGAGGAAAATGAAGCCGACATCGAGTGATATTTTGAAATGGTGGTCATCGAGAAAATCACTTTGTCCCATTGTTAACATCATTACGAAGGAGCTTTTGGTAGTTCCCACATTAACCGTTCAGTCGAACAAGCATTAATCGAAAGGGGGTACACGCTGGATCCGCGAAGATCCAACATTAGGCCTCACAATCTCAATAATCAAATATTGTTGTATAATTGTGTCAATGTCGATCGACTCAAACAAAAAATGTTTTGAGTGAAGATGAAGAGAGCGAGACGTATTATGATACTGGATCTAGCAACAATTCAGCAAATGGATGAGCATGACACCCCCAGCACCGCTAGTTCTGACCTTGTTGCCCTTCGTAAGGTAAGAAAGAACTACGTGGACTTTGACTCATAAGGTAAAGGGATACATAGGCAACTTACTTCAATTATTTGAAATTAAGATTTTAGATTTTAACTTCAAGTATTTGAAGATAATTCAAGTCCAATTTCTTTTCTTTTTAAATTAATTTAGAATGTTATTTTTATTATAAGAAAATTGATAATAAAAATAGCAAAAAGCCAAAAAAAAATTAAATTTCCTTTTTAAAAGTGTTATTTCTATGTTCTCACTTAATTTTAAATATTTTTTAAAAAGTCCATAATAATAATAAAACATAGCGAAAAAATAAAAAGAAAAATAAATTTCAAAGTTCATAAATCACACATGCTTCTCATAAATATAACTAATTGAAATTAGAATTTCAGATTTTAATTCAAATATTTGAATTAAAAATATTTTATGTCCAATTTCTTTTTTATTTATTTAATTAGTATTTTTATTTCCTAACTTAATCTCATACATTTTTACAAATAAAAAAAGATCATAAACATAGCAATTTTAGAAAAATATTATGAATTAAAAAAAGGGCTCAAACCGGCGAACCAGCCATACCGTGAATCGGTGGTTCATAAAACACCGGTAACCGACCGATTCCACAGTTCGGTTACGGTTCGAGGTTTTGCCACGAACCGAACCGCTGGTTCGAACTGTTAAACATGTCTAAGTTTAATGATGGGAGAAGAAAAAAAAATCCAATGTAACAAAAGCTTTGGTGAACCTTCATAACCACGTGGGTGTAGTGGTCTGATAGAATTATTAGTTTTTGAATCATTTTTATATAGAATTTGTATTAATAAATTGATACTTGAAGATAGCTTGGGAAAGAAGTTGGAAGAGGATGTAGAGAGATTAGAAGCTAAGTAGAAAATTAGATAAGAGTAAACTTTTTTCCATGCCCTTTATGGTGCTCAACTGCACCATAAGTAGCCTAGTGGTCCAAATGCTAAATTCCTCAAAAAAAAAATGGAAACATTACTAATAAAATACATGCATATTCTTCCAACACCTAATAAAATTAAAGTAAAACTCTACGGTGCCTTTAAGGACACCATGCCCCCCACCCCCTGCATTTACAACCATATATTTTTTAATCTAAAAAGCCTAAAATTGATCTAATGGTCCATATTAAACCCCATCAAGTGAAGAATGGTGCCGTGAAGGCACCGTAGAAGTTCCCTAAATTAAAACATGCGTAGTGTAGAGATTAAATTGTCTTCACTTGCTTGGGCCAGGAGATGCCAACACCTGGAGCTTGGATTTTTCTGCCTTCTCCTTCCTTTTCCTCTCGACATCCCCAATCTCTCATTAAATTAGTAGATCCCCATTTCATCCTAGATGCCCTTTCTTTAATTTTGGCCTCATTCATGACAATACCCTCGGTTGAATGTAATCCTCGGCCACAAGGATCAAAGATGGGAACTTACACATTACCAATTTCCGATCTTCCCAAGTCAGAGGCCCTGACTCTTCATTACCCCACTTAACTAGTACTTGAGGTATTAAGGTCTTGTTGCGCCTGATTTCCTAGCGACCCACCGGCGCAATCAAAAAGTTTCCCTCATTTACGATCTTTGAGCTAAGTGTACCTTTTAGTAATGAAACATGAAATACTGGGTGAGTTTTTTATACCTCTGGTAAATCAAGGCGATAAGCTACCTCCCCAATTTTTTCCAAAATTGTGAATGGGACGTAGTATTTGGATGAGAACTTTATATTCTTTCTCAACACCACTGATTTTTGTCTAAATGGTTTCAATTTGAGATAAACTTTTTCCCCAATCTCAAAGCTCCTTTCTGCTCTCTTTTTATCTGCAAAAATTTCATGCGTTGCTTAGCTTGCTTGAGATTTTCTCCAAATTATTATGTCAGTTGTTGCCTTTCTATGATTATCTTTTTGCTTCTAAACTTTTGGAATCCAGATAAGGACTGATAGATAAGAATGTGGGAGGGTATCCATATAAAGCCTCGATGGGGGTAAGTTTTAGGCTTGAGTGGTAGTTAGTGTTGTACTAATACTCATCTAATGATAGCCACAAAAAAATGATCTTTTATCTTCGGATTGTACCGCTTAACCACCTCATACAGTATCATATATTCAACTAGAAATGGCCCACTCAAATTTGACTTAAGCTTCACGAGAAACAACCTAACACGAGAATGAGCCTCTTGTTGTGAAGGATCTTAGTTTTCTCCTTATAGATCTGAGCACTATAGTACACCTAGTTTCTAATCTCACCGAGCTCCAAGATATGGAGTCTTAGTTCATCTCTAACTTGCTTCAAACTGTAATTGACAGGTCTAATGACCTAATGAGTATGTTGCTCCGTCTCAAATGGGAGGCGACATGCTTTCCCATAAAATATCTGGTAAAGACTCATCCTAAAAAAATATTTTATGAGTCTTTCTATAAGCCCAAAGTGCGTCGGTTAACTTCTTCGACCAATCTTTTTGATTTGGTTGCACGGTCTTCTCAAGGATTCCCTTTATTTGCATAGTTCTCACCTTGAATTGGCCCGATATTTGAGGATGGTAGGTCATAGCCACCCTATTCTTCACTCCATAGTGTCCCATCAATCGTACTACAGCTTATAATTACACTGGGGACACCAAATCGACTAAAGATGTTTTCTTTTATGAACTTGAGTACAAACTCAACTTCACACTTCTTCTTGGGAGTAGATTCAACCCACTTAGACTCATAACTCACCTCGACTAGAATGTACTCATGGTCCAAAAATTTAGGGAAGGGTCCCATAAAATTGATTCCCCAAACGTCAAAATTTATGCAACAAGATTACTCATCAAGAGCATCTCGTTCCTCTTACCAATACTGTCGTGCGTTAACAATGATCACAAAACTTACAATATTCATGGGCATATCTAAAAACTCATCAAGCAATAAAAACTCGATTAAAGAATCTTGAACGCGGTCTTTTGGCCCCCGAAGTGCCCACCACATTGGCGATCAGGGCAAAAAGATAAAATATCTTGTTGCTCTTCTTTCCAATCTTGAATATGTGAGGGTCATCCTATCCCCTACAATTGGTGAGAAATCTCTTTCATTCTTGGAAGTATAGATTAGGACGTAAAACATCACAAGAAAGATAATTCATAATATCTGCATACGAATGAGTGGAAGAAACACTAAACAAGTTCTCATGAGAAAGTTTTCAAACCACAGCAAAATGCTCCTCATCACTAACAACAAGCCAAGAAAGGTGATCAGCCAAAATATTTTCACAACCTTTCCTATATTTAATTTCTACTCCAAAATCTTGAAGTATTAAAATCAATCTAATCAAAAAAGGTTTAGCTCGAGGTTTATAAAAAGGATAACGTAAAGTCGCATGATCACTATGCACAATCTTTTGTGAACCAACAATGTAGGAACGTAATTTCCCAAGAGAAAACACTACGGCTAAGAGCTCCTTTTACGTGGTTGTGTAATTATTTTGAGCATCGTTTAACAATAAACTAGCATAGTAGACCACTCTAAGGAGTTTATCCACATGTTTCCTAGACCGCCCCTTGCACATCATTTGACGCATCACACATTATCTCAAAAGGTAAGGACCAATTCGGGGAAACATCCACCATAGCCTTAATCAGACTATTTTTCAATGAATTAAAAGCTACAAAGCAAGACTAGACAAAATTGAAAGGAACATCTTTCTAAGTAAATGAGATAATGAGCGACTAATTTTTCAAAAATCTTTAATAAAAGGCCTATAGAAACCCGGATGCACTGAGAAGCTTCTACCTCCCTTCACATTCACGAGGGGTGAGAGTTTCTTAATAACGTCAATTTTTGCTTTATCCACCTTAATCCCTCGATATGACACAACATGACTTATGATTATGCCACTTCAAACCATGAAATAGCTCTTTTCCCAACACAACGTCAAATTACTCTCTACACACTGTTCAGTTCAAACATATTAGATAAATGATCAAGGAATTAGGAAAAGGAAGAACCATAAATAGGGAAATCATCCATAAACACCTAAATGTAATTATCGATCATGTTGGGAAAGATAGAGAGCATGCACCTTTGAAAAGTCGCTGGGGCATTGCATAGAATAAATGGAATATGTTGAAAAGCATAAGTGTTAAAAGGGCACATGAAAGTGGTCTTCAATTGGTCTTCCAATGTAATGGTAGTTTGATATTAACCAAAGAGCCCATCAACGAAGAAATAAGAATGATGCCCGAAAAGCTTATCCAACATTTGGTTAAATAAAGGGAGAGGGAAGTTATCCTTTTCTGTGACATCATTCAACTTTCGGAAAACAATACACATCCGCCACCTGGTGGTCGCTCGGGTAGGAACAAGCTAACCTTGGTTGTTTTCAATAATGGTTATCCCACTCTTCTTGGGTACCACGTGGACTGAGCTCACCCATTTTATATCCCCAATCGAGAAAATAATTCCTTCGTCGATGAGTATTACAACTCTCACCACTTCAATCATTTCTGGATTTAAACAACATTGGCACTCTCATGATGGTTTTGCTCCATATTCAAAAACAATTCGGTGCATGCACGTGGAGGACTAAAATACCCTTTATATCACCAAGACTCCATCATATAGCTCCTTTGTACTTCTTCAGCACATATGTTAATGCCTTCTCTTCGTCTTTCGATAGCCGGAAAAATAATGATGGGTTTTGTCTCTCTATCTTCTAAGAACACGTACTTAAGATGGTTTAGAATAGGCTTGATGAATTCTAGCTTGGGCTTGGCATTTTCACTTAAAATCTCACAAATATCCACCACACCCTTTGGTTTGAGCATAAGCCACTTGTCATCCTCGACGATCTCATCTGAGGTATTACCAAAAACTTCTTGCACAACCTTGTCCAAAGGACTAACAAAAGAACAATCGGCATTGAAAGACGGAGAGGGGATTAGGTGCAAGTAGTTGATGGAAAAAATTTCTTTATCGCCCAAAAAAGATAACTTCAAACCCCCATTTTTCACATCAATCAAAGCTTTAGTATTATCCATGAAAGGCCTTTCCAAAAACATCATGTGCTCGCAAACCTCATTACTTCCCCAACATCAAGAATCACAAAATCAATGGGAACTATGAGGCCTCCTACTTGCACCAACACATCCTCAAACACCCTTTTGGGTATCAAATTGGTCGAACGGCAAGTTGTAAATACATCATCATTTTCTTAAGTTTGCCTACATCTTGTATCTCGAAAATAGAAAAGGGCGTCAAATTGATTCATGCCCCAAGGTCTAGCATCCCCTGGGTTTCATTTCTATTTCCCAACGTAAGAGTTTTATACAAAAACTCCCCGGATCACTTTCCTTAAGGGGAGGAGATAGATAATGCTAGCCGCATTTGAAAATCACACTTTCTATCCTCAAAATGATGTTTTTTGGAAGAAATTTTGAGAAATTTAGCATAAGCGAGCACATTAATAATAACATCAATCAATGTAAATTTAATTAACTTTAGAAAGCATGTTAAAAAGATCAAGGAATTGCTTATCTTCCTTTTTTGGATGAAGTGGACTTGAATATGGAATCGAAGGTGATATGGGCTTGGAGATTTATGGATAGCCTCAGTTGGCTCGGTATCCTTATACTTGGCTTCCGTTGGGAATGCGTCTTGGCTAGGAGTGACTAATGACACAATCAGGCTTGGATTGAACATGGTATCTTGAACGAACGGTGGAGAAGGGGAATCACACTCGGGTGATGATATATTATTATCAACGACTTTCAAACTTTTTAACACGGTAATGACTTGAACTTGAGCCAGTTGGCTCGGTAATCTCCCCATTCTCAATGTCCAATCGATCTCTTCAATCTGAGTTGCTAATTGGCCCATCGTGATATCAAATCATTTTTTATTAGCCTCTATAGTAGGAGTTCTTGAGGAATCTCGTTGGAAGCCCACCTTTTACTCTCTCAATAAAGATTGGTTATCTTGCATAAATGCCAATCTTGGGTACTCTCTCAATAAAACGATGGAGAATATGATGTTTAAACCCAGTGAGTCTAGTTGATAAGGGGCTTGAGCTTGTGGATATGGATGGGAGGTAGTATTCGATGGGTTTTGAACCCTTGAAGGGTAGGGATCTTGAGGCTTAGCCAATGACCCTTGAAAAGTGACTTGAGGTTAACAATTACCCGAGTTTGACCAACTAAAGTTGGGGTAATTCCTCCACCCGGGATTGTAAATTTGAGGAGTAAAGATTTTCTGGATGAGGAAGATGATTTTAGTACCCTTGGCCAAATTGATTAGATTGGTATCTTTGGACCGCAAAGGTTTAGTTCTCAAAATTGGCGGATTGTTCAACAAATGAATGGCACACATTAGCTGCATGGCCATATACACCATAATTGCTACAAGTGTCGGTCGAAGTGAATAGAAGGAGACGGAATTTTAGAAAGTGAAGCAACTTGGGATTCCAAAGAGGCTACCTTCCTTGCCCACTCGGATTCATCTTTCATTGATGGGTTGGAGGGAAATTTTGCATGACTGTTAGCCCTCCTTGCTCGAGAACTCTTTTGTTGACTATTAGCACTCAAGATGAAATAGATGACATGAACTTCTCATGTTGTTCAATCAGCTATATTCCCTCCAACCGCATTGTCAACCATGTATTGGCATTAGAGTTAAGGCCCATCATAGAAGAATTGGTTGAGTAGGTCATTCTTAAAGTGATTATGAGGGCATTTAGAGATATGATATGTGTTACACTCACAAGCCCATGAAAGGGCTCATCCTTGGTTGACTCAACCGTTGTCTCTTGTGAGTAGTACTTACCCAAGAAAGCCTCACTAACCATGTCCTAGTTTGTGTGGGAATCGGAAGGCAAAGACATTAGCCAAGTCATGGCCTTATCCTTCATTGAATAGGGAAAACATCGCATATAATGTTGGTTTGTATTAAGACCTTGACGTGGAAAACCCACTACAATGTAAACAAAAGTCTGAAGAAATTTGAGGGCATCCTAATTGGTGAGGCCATGGAAAGAGGGAGCTGAATTAATTTAGTTAGACTAGAGCTGGAGGACCCAAATGGATTCAAGACGTCCATGAGCCTATAAATGGTCAGGCTACCTCCCTCATACATGTAGAAAGGTTACCATTAGGATTAAAATGGGCATATGGATCGTCATAAGGTTCATGAGTAGTATATGGATCTCCATGCACATGAGGTGATAGATGGGCTCCAATATTATTAGGCATGGCACCATTATACGAAATATGATGGGAGATTGTGTTTTGAACATTTGGATATATGGAAGAAATATTGAAATGTGGCAGTGGCTCATAATGGTTTTGATTGACAAGAGGGGTCGTAGGGATACGTTGATTTGTAAGAAGGCCATGATTAGTGGGTATGGGATAAGGAATGCGGGAATGAGGAGGAATATAAGGAGCATGAGTGTCATGAGGACCTTGAGGCATATGTGATCCCGGAGATCCTTGAGAATCAAAATTCATAAATAGAACTCGTGGAGAGTGAGGTTCTTGCTCGTCACAGATGTGAGCTTAACAAGAAGGACCATTGTAAAGATTAGCCATTGGAGGCACATCGAAATCCATTTCAAGACGAGAAGGATGAGAGATGCTCAAGAACTCTCAATCATCTTAAGTACAAAAGTTACATCCAAGGAGGTTGGGTTATTATCTACGTAGAGATCTAACTCTCCACCTAGAGCTCGTCTTCCTTGCATACACAACACTTAACAAACAAATCAAGCCTATCAAATGGAAAGAATTATACTAAAACTAAACCAAGATCACATTAAAGAAATGAACAAAAACTTCTTTAAACCTTAATCACTCCCCGGAAATGGTGCCAAAGTTTGATCAATATCTCTCACACTATTTTAAATATATAAAAACAAGAGATTTCTCAAAATAGAATGAGGCAATCGTGGTGTGGTTAGTATGGCTTGTGTCGATCTCTCAAAGAATGATGGTTCAGAGTAGAAGCTTTTGTTCACACACTTACAAAAATTAAAACTAAGCTAAACACAAGATCAAATTGTTTGAGGGGTTTTTGGTTTTTTAAACTATTTAATGGATATACTATATCAAATGAAAGGATATTAAACTCAAATTAAAAACAAGCAAGAGCACTAATTAAGGCAATTTAAGCTAATCATGAAATAAAGACTAATCAAGCAAGCAATAATAATAATCATAAAATTAAAGGCCATAATCATAAAATCAAAGCAACAAGACATGAAATCTGGAAAGCTCACTTGAAATCAAACATATATCTAACAAACATAGTATGAAACAAGCATAAGTTCTGAGACTTGAAACAAAATAAGAACTCACGAAAACTAGATCTAGGTTTTAAGAAAGTATCAATTAAGGGCAAGTAACAATTAAGGGATAAATAAGCAAAATTGACCAAAACTGAAACCATTAATCTATAATGAAACATAAATCAACTAGAAAATTGTAAGATTTAAAAAAGTGTCCAAGATAATTGCTCTAGATCTAAGTTTCAAGCACAAAATAAAAATGAAATAAAGGATATTGAAAAGGACAGGTTACTAATATTAATACCAAGGTATTGATCCTTGTTTCTCACTCAGCAATAAAGTCTAAATCTTGAACACCAATTACTTGCAACAAATAGTAGATCTAACTAAGAAAAATAGTGGAAAACATAGCTAAAATATGCTTGATATCAATTAAGAAGTGTATAATCTATGGTTGCATGGTGAAATAGAGTAAGAGTCCTCCTTAAATAGAAGTTTAACATGAAAATAGTGATTAAAAAGGTCATTGTGCACAAAAATTGTACCAAAACACCGGATCAAGGTGGTCCCACGTGCTTGGCGCGTGTGTGCGCGGGATGTTGATGCAGTGACCGAGTCCATCGGTGTTAATGGAGCATCGACTAAGTAGGAAAGGTGATAGTGTGTGGGAATCTCTCGGCAAGTTTGTGTTGATAGTCGAGTCAATTAGTGCAATAGATCGATGATGTGTGGTGATGTGCGGAAGCTTGTGGTGTGGTTCGTGTTGATGGTCAAGTTGATTGTTGCATCGGGTCGATGATGTGCAGTGATGTGTAGAAGCCTGAGGCATGGTTTGCGTCGAAGGCCGAGGTGATTGGTTTGATGGTCTACGGTAATTTTCATAAGGTTGATGCGATGATGATGGGTGATGGCATACTTGAAGGGCGCATCGATGGGGTGTCGAATCCTCGTCGATTGGAAGTCCCAGCATCAACACTTCCTTGTGGGACTGGGTTATGTATATTCAAGATGAGCTCGTGATGATCCTGAAACACGAACATAGGCCCTCTTGACGACACTAAGCACACGAAACACAAAATAACATAAATATCTACAAAAACATGAGAAAATCACCGAAAAGACGAAAAATGATGAATGTAAAATAAGTAAAAATGGCACAAGACACTACTAAAACCGGACTAAAATACACAAAAAAAAAATGAAAATCACATGCAAATATGGACAAAATCAGTCACCTTTTAAGACTTTATTTATTTCTTATGGTCCCTCCCAATTAAGATCAAGCTTGCATGCATGATATATTTAACTAGTCCTTCTCCATACGAGGTCTCCCACCTGATATTATAATTTCCTTACTCGTCAATTATAAGAAACTTGCACGGTTTTTTTGTAGATTTTTATCCTAACGATGACTTCCTCTCTTACTTATCTAATAACCACCAAAGCTTCCCTTGCCAATATCTCATTCACCTCTAGATCAAAAGCTTTCACTCTACGAGAATCGGCAGGAATCTCAGATGGAATGAGAGGCTCCATTCCATCCACCGAACTAAAAGGAGACTCCCCTATCGCAGATCGAGGTGTGGTGCATGATTTTTATATATTTGTGTGTGTGTGTTGCAGATATTTTTATTTGTGAATTTGCTTGTTTTAGTTGATTTTGAGTTGTAATTTGTGTCATTTCTCTATTTCTCGTTTCATAACTTGAGTAATCTTTTTAGTGTTTTTCATTCTTTCTCTTATTTTGTGAATTTTTATGTTACTTTGTTTTATTGGTCTTAGAATGGTCAAGAAGGCTCACGCGCATACCCGAATTCACAAATGGCACAACTTAATGAACCTAAATTGGGTCCACATGAAGTTTTATCGTTCATCGACCAGGCATTGATGCCCATCAATGCACACCTTTCCACATGATCGATCGACCAAGCATTGATTCCCATCGACGCACACCTTTCCTCATGATCGATCAACCAGCTGAGAGTCTCCTTCCACCATCAATCGATGCGCAATTGATGACACATCAATATGCGCTGTTTTGCCTTCCTAGCTGGTCTTTGAACATTTATACATCAAGCGCTAGCAGGCAGCCCTACATTTTTCAGTCTGAATAGCATAACCACGTAGCAATATTTCATTTTGAGGTAATAAAACTTACTCTCTTTCAGTCCTCTGGTGCGAGCATGATTTGGTTGTATCCTTGCGAGGCGTCCATTATACTCAAAAGTTCATACCCCAAAGTGGAATCCACTAATTGATCTATCCAAGGTAGTAGGTAATAATCCTTTGGGCATACTTTGTTTATATCTCTGAAATCAATGCACATGCGCACTTTATCCATTTGGGGTACCATCACCGTATTGGACAACCATTTGGGAAATTGTATTTCTCTAATATGCCCATCTTTCAACAACTTTTCTAATTCATCCTCTATGACCTTGTCAAGCTTAGGCTCAAAGTGTCATCGCTTTTGCTTGACTGGCCTTATCTTTAGATTAATATTGAGATAATGTGTAGCTTTTTTTGGGCTAATCCCCACACTACCGCAAAAATAGGATACTAAGGTGCCTTACTAACGACGGTTCTGGAAAACCGCAATAAAAAAACGAACGGCGGTTTTCCAGAAAACTGTCGTTAAATGTATAATTTAACGGTGGTTATCCAAAGACCGCCGTAGAATCCTACATTCTACGGCGGTTTTTTTTAAACTGCCGTAAAAACTCACCTATTCTACGGCGGTTATATGTGAACCGACGTAAAAACTACGGCGGTGGAAGAATGATCCTAGTTTTGTAGTATATTGATTTTTTAGTTGTTGCTGCTTAGCATAATCAATCTTTAAGTACTCAATTGGAGATTATTTAATTTTCTGCTTTTATTTAATTTTGGTGCACCTTCTTTCATTTCTTTTTTTTTTTTCAATTTTTTTACTACTTTCTAGAAGGTATTTTAAAGAACCGTCGTAAAATGTCCGTTCTGGAAAACAGACTATTTAGAAGGTAGTTTTTGGGAACCGTCGTAAGAACTGATGCTTTTTTACGGCGGTCGATATAACGTCGGTTCAAAAACCTCCGTTAAATCCCCAAAAAAAAGTCGTTAAAACCCTGTTCTACAGTAGTGCCACCTGACCCTCGGCAGAGAAGGCAGACACATCCACGCATTCCTTTAGAAAGAATATTATATTATCTTATATTGTCTAGCCGCTTCCAACCTTGGTTTTTATTTCCTTTTTTCCATCCACTATCACGATCTAGGCCAGCTCCTCATTTGGGAATATGCTCCGCTCCTCTTTAGGAATGTCTTTTATTTTTTATCTTCTTGATCGCCCGTTCATCTCCTTCGGTGGCTAAAGGGGGTTTCGAACTCTTGTTGGGCTGGTGGTTCTATTAGGTCGACACTTGATAGCATGACTTATGCCATTCTCTAATCACCATTCCTACCAGTCGCCCTACGGATTACTTCATACATGCATGGTAGGTAGATACCACAGCCTGTAGATCTATAACGGTTTTCCATCTGGAACCGTTATAGTATCCCTAGCCAACCGCAACTCTCTGTAGCGTCGACCAGTTTACGTCAGTCGATGCAAAAACCGATGTCGATCGACGCACCTGCCCACAAAACTCTCTGTAGCGTCTTCCAGTTTGTGTCGGTCGACGCAACAACCGACGTCAATCGACGTCAACGTGCTGAAAACTTTTTTTTAGGGTTTCTTACTGCCCAAGACTTCCCACAACTATAAATACCCTATGTATTTCGATTTTTTACATACATTATCATAATCCTAGGGTTTCTAAGGCCTTTTAGGGGCTGACAACCCCAACGAGTGTCGTTTCTTTTCTTAGTTACTTTTCAAATTTTTTAGTTTTAAATCTCTAGTTTTTAGGATTAGTTTAGATTAATTTAGATAGCTTAGACTCAAGATCTCTTCATAAAAATGTTGCGGTTCGTCTTAGTTTAATTTGTAAGTAATTATTTATTTCGCTTTTAATTTAGTTACATGCTCTTGATTAGTTTAATTAATAATTATTGCTTCCATGACGAATTGTTATTTTGATTGTGTTGCGATTGAGATGTTGATTATGATGATTGTTTTTGGCTAAATCTTATGGGTCTAGAGCCTAGATTCATTGTAAACCATCAATTGGGTTTTCCCAAGAGGTCGTGGAGACGAATCGAAGCTCTAGAACCCTAGTTTTCTTAAAATCGTTTTAAAAGTCTTTTAATTAATTAATTCATATTTAAATTAATCTTAGATCTTAAATAATTAATTCTTAGCTTAAGTAATTTCTAGTTTTAATTAATTAGATCATAGCTTAAGTAATCTTTAGATTTAGTTTATTGCTCTTAGTTTAATTAATTTCTAGTTCCTATAACTCTCAAACAAAACCCCCCCTGTCCGCGTGTTTAGATTAGTTTTATTTTCTTATTCGTTAAGTCAAACACAAAATGAATTTCCGAATCTAGCTTTCCTTTGAGATCGACACGAGTCAACTTACCCACCTACAAGTGATCTCGTACTCTTGCGGGCGAACTTTTTAAAATTGACAACTTTAAAAAAAATAGGTGCCAAAAAGTTCGAATCAAAATTTTGGCGCCGTTGCCGGGGAAGGCTAAAGGTTGTGATTTTTGTGTTTTCTCTTTGTAACCTTATTTATATTTTTACTTGTTTCGTTTATCTTTCGTATTTGTTTGTGAGTTTTCTTTTTGTTCATTTTTTTATCTTTTGTTGGTACGTTTAATCTTAAGCGTTGAGTGTTGTGTATGCAAGGTACATCTCTCGACAACTAGGTTCAACGACCCAAAAAAATTAAAAAAAAATTAAAGGGAGAATGTCTGAATACGGGATAACGTCCGATTGGCGTGGCTTTCGACCGGCCATTCCATTAAGCACCGCAATGCAAAATTACTATCCTGACGAGTATGACCAAAAGTACCTCCCGGTTTTTCATGGGCTTCGAAGCGAGGATCTGCTAAAATTCATCCAAAAGTACGAGGACATCACCCAGAATCTCCCTCTTCTCGGGCTTACTAGATATCAAGTAAGGATGCAAATTTTCCCTTTCAAACTAAAGGATCGGGCAAAGAAATGGTTAAATTATGCAGATCCCGACTCTTTGTGAACGTGGGATGAAGTATACAATAAATTCATGTGGAAGTTCTACGCACCTAATGTAGTATGTGATTGTTGTGGAGGCCGAGGGCATTTGGCGAATACATGCATATTACCATTTGATGATAAGCCACAAGATCCTGTTATCGCCATCCAAAATTATACTAGTTATGCCTCCCCCGACTCGATTCCTTCCTACCCGAGCTATGAAGACTATAAATCATATGATCAATCTTTGGTGAGGCAACAAGGTCAAGAAGCCGAGAGGATTTGTCAACAAGACAAAATTGTGCAATTAACTATGCCAGAATATGATTTTTCTGAGACTGCAAAGACTGTAGAGGCACTGTGTGATCAAATCGAGGCTTATTTAGCAAAAAGGTCGGATGGGAGAAATAAACTTCAAAGTCAACCAGAGTTTCCGATTATTGATGTGATTGAACCCACCTTGAATGTTGAGAATTTGAGCTTGAAAGATCATTTGGGAGATACGTGTGAGGAGGAGGATATTGAGAATTTGGTTGAGATCGGTCCCCTTGTGCTAATCGATGAAACTTTATATGAGAAGGTGGAGGAATTGCCGATGGAGCTTAATGTGGATCTTACAAATTCGAGTTCTCTCGACTTTTATGCGGATGATGAGATGGAGCCAAATTTGAAAGAGACGTGTACGGAGGAAGAGATTGGGGATATGGTGGAGATCGCCCCTCTTGCGCTTTTTGAGGATTTAATGGATGATGATGAGGAGGTGTTGCCATTAGAGAACCCACACGATGTTGAAGATTCGGGCCTACCCGAGCTCAATAAGAATGGAGGTGTTGCGGAGCCCAAGTTAGAAAAGGGTGAGGTTATTGAACCCCAATTCGTTCCACCCGAACCTTTGTGGAATCTTAATTTTGAAGCGGTGGAAGGAATATTGGAGGGCGATGAGATTATTGAGCCTCATACCGTGCCACCCGATGCTTTAATCGAAGTTAAGACTGAGATGGTGGTAGAGGTAATCGAGGAGAATTCCCCTCCCCTGTGCCCGAATGTAGATTTTAAATATTGTTCAAATTGTTGAGGGGGATATCAATGAAGTAAAGAAGTTCGGGGTGTTTGAGGGGTTTGCTGTTTGTTCGACGGACTTCTTAATTTTTCTGAAGGTCTATGATCACCCCATGCCCCGGTTGGTTTTTGATGTGTTCGTAGTAATCGATTACTCGCTTTTTTGACCTCCAAAGTGAGCTGAGGGTTTTATTTTTCTACGACTTGCTTTCCGTGATGGCCTTGGAGATCTTAATCGTACATTCCTACTATTGGAGAACACTAAAGCTTGGCACGATCGTCACTTGTTTCTTGATCCGGGATAGCATCGTCCGTAGAAGGCTTCGAGATTTCGACGTTAAACAAGCTCTTCTTGGGAGGCAACCCAAGCTATTTTTTCTATCCTTTATATTTCTTTTTAGTATATTTCTCTTTTTCTATTTTACGTTTGTGTTATGTTTTTGAAACAGGAAGAAGTGTTATCGAGGAAGGATTACTCATTAGAACGAAGAAATCGATATGGTTGACGACGCACGGATTGCGTCAATCGACGCCATCACCGACGTGGCGACGACGCTCGGCCCGCCCACATCGACCGACGCTCTGTCAATGTGCGTTTGAGCGGATTTTCTTTGACCCGGCAGCGATCCCGCCTACGATGACTCCTTCCGCAAGTTTTAGATTTTTGTTCAAGACATTTTCGTTCACGCATTTGGAGACAAAAGATGATTGCACAAGCGCTTTTTGGAGTCGCTCGATAATTTTCAGGGATGTTTTATTATTCCCTTTCTCCCTTGCTTTTATTTTCTTATACTCGTCTATGGCAATCAGGGGATTGCCGAGTTTTTAGAAGGGGGGATGTGACCGCTCGTCGTTAAGCGTCAAATTAAATATTTTATTTTTCCTTAGCTTTCCTCTACCAACTAGCAGTAGTGATAAGTAAGGGTCGATCCCACGAGGAGTGTGGTTTAGATTGTGACAATTCATATTTTGTTAAACAAATAATTGGGGTAGGAATTGTGAATTAAATTAACTGACGAAATAAATAAGCAAATAATTAAGAACAAGCAAGAAAATAATTAACGGAAAATTCAATAATAATAAAGCTCTAGCTCTAGTTCAGTTTCCACCCTCGTTCCACTCATCTAACCAACCACAATATCATAATCCATTCATCATATGCGACTAAAAACCCTAAGTAGCAACAAGCTCTGCTACTTGAATTTGCCCTTACCGTTTACTCAATTTAAATAAGCTCTTTAATCGAATCTAATTATTGAACAACCTAGAATAAGCTCTCTAGATTTAATCCAACAAAAGCATTAATACCCAGGCAAATAGATTAATCTACGCAATAAACACATAAGCTCAGTTTATTTAACTTATGTTGTGTTATCCCTAACGATGCATGATCATTAGTTGCTTCACATAAATAAAAATTACGACAATTACACGGAAGGCAATCCTATTTCTAGCGATAGATAACAAATCCCTAATCTAGGTGATCAAGCCAAATTAAGAATTAAGCAATCATAAATTAAGAATAGAACAACACAAATAATCGCATATGAAGAACGAAAGATAATATTGCATAAATTAATTAGAACATAGTTTCACGAGGGTTTCAACATCCCTAGAACTAGATAATAAGTTTTACTCACACATGGAGTTAATAAAATAAAATAAAAGTTTCAGATAAACAAACATAATCCTTGAGAAATTAGGAGAAACGATGTGTAGAACTTGAATCTTGCGTCTTGTATCTCCAATCTTCAAGTTCTCTTGCGTATGGATGATTTTGGGATGAATTGGGGCCTCTATGGAACTCCTTGGAACCCTAGGATATGTTATGTGTGTCTTTTGGACGAGATAAGGTCAGGTTTATATAGAATTCCTCTTTCGTGCCGCACAATATTTCTTCCAAAAATAGCTCGGCCGAGTCGGCGTCGACCGACGCGTGCCAAACCTCAGCGTCGACGGGCATCTTCCTCCCGCGTCGACGTGCATGTGCGTCGACCGATGGACCTTGAATCGACGCTACTGCAGCTTCCCTTCGACAGAGCGTCGACCGATGGACCTTGAATCGATGCTACTGTAGCTTCCCGTCGACAGAGCATCGACCTGGCGTCGACCGACGCTACACAGAGCCGCACAACGTGTCGACCAATGCGAGCCATCCTCGTTAACGACGCGAGCCATCGACGCTACCTCATGATTTGTCGGTTTTCTCTCGTCGATTCGTTGATCCTCGTTAATCAACTTCCTTCTAAAACATCCTTCGTTTATTATAGCACCAAATACTGCAAAATAAGAAAGAAATATACAATCGGTGCTCGACTACTCATAATACTAAATAAGCGAGAAATAAACATATATGAGAATATTAAGTACATAAAAACATAGGAGTTAAATCATTAATTACCGTACAATTTCTCGCTTATCAAATCCCCCAAACTTAAACCTTGTTTGTCCTCAAGCAACATTAGAATTAAAGCATAGGACAAACATAATATAAGTAAATCACTCAAATTGGCCATATGAACTCATCCGGACTCTAGACACCATTATATTTCTAGAAATCGCAAGCGTTTCAGATATTGAACTTCGTAATCCCAGTAGTTTGGCAACCCTTTTCCATATACGTTTCGTCAATGTACTATGGTGCCCCCTCGCTATTGGATGGTTTGACTCTATCCATTGTTGGACGCGATCAAATATCTCGTCCTCTCCCATTTATTTATTTATTTATTTATTTTTAATTGAGGCCCGCAGCTCTGCACTACCGTTCTCGACTTGACTTGATAATGTTTCGACACTGGAGAGGAGGATCGTCTTGATTTGGTGTTTGATTTGTTGAGTTCACCTCCGCCATTTTTGAGAATTTGGTTGGATTGCGCCACTTGGTAAGTGCATAGAATTTGTTGAGCTACTAGCATCTTCATTGGATTTTCGCCCTTGGTATTTATAAGCGAATTTGCACTTGGTACATATGGATAGGCAGCTGTTTCGGCACCTCAATTCTTTTTTATTTTTCAATTTTCTACTTACGCCATGCCGGTATACCCCAAACAGACTTTATTGGACTTTTATTTCGACTAACGAGATATTATCACACAATCGCCAACTTCAAGGTCCCACATAACTCATATTGAGTACGGCAACCACAAATACACATCAATAACGCAATAATCTAGAATTGACGCCCCACGAAAGAATCACAAAAGTACTAACATGCGTACCCTTGAATCCTAAATCAAACGACGCCTAAAGAATTTAACCGAAACATAATTCATCAAAGCAATTCAAGTAAGTACTTTTAATCATGTACTTTTCAATCCCCCTGAATTTATCACAAAAGGTTTCAAAATTTTATCAATTATTAGCACAATATCCTCAATAATAACCCACTCCCCCAAACTTAAATATTAGCTTGTCCTCAAGCGAACACAAAACAAGAACAAGCACATCACAAATATTAATAGGGAAGAGTAGGAAGAGAATCACCCGGGGAAATGTTGAGGGTTCGGTCTCAATAATTACGACACATGTTCTCTTGAAAATGGCTCAAACATCCAAAACACGGCAACGCCTTCTATTACTGCAAGAAAAGAAAAGAAAAATAGAAAATAAAACGAGTAAACATTGGGTTGCCTCCCAACAAGCGCCTTTGTTTAAAGTCTTTGGCTCGACTTAATCCCTTAATCAAGGCGTAGGTGTTGCTTCCAACTCCATCCGTTCCTCATCAATAGAGCGAAACCCTTCATAATACGGTTTGAGTTTGTGTCCATTCACCTTGAATGACTTGTTCATCTTCGGGCTAAATATCTCCACCGCACCATGTGGAAAAACATGGGTGACAACAAACGGTCCAACCCACTGTGAACGCAACTTACTGGGAAATAGCTTAAGGCGAGAATGAAAAAGCAACACTTTCTCGCCCTCTACGAACTGTTTCTTTGAAATCTTCAAGTCATGGAATGCCTTCGTCTTCTCTTTATAGATTAAGAAATTTTCAAATGCTTCGATCCGAATCTCCTCCAACTCTCGTAGTTGCAGCCTTCGTTGCACGCCTGCACCATCAAAATCAAAGTTGCACTGTTGCACGGCCCAAAACGACTTGTGTTGGAGCTCCACCGACAAGTGACATGGTTTCCCAAAAATGAGGCAATACGGGGACATCCCAATTGGCATCTTATACGCCGTGCGATACGCCCACAGTGCATCCTTCAGCTTGATGCTCCAATCCTTACGATTTGCATTGACGGTCTTTTCCAGAATGTACTTGATCTCTCGATTCGATGTTTCAGCTTGACCATTCGTTTGTGGATTATAGGCTGTAGAAAGCCTACGAACAACACCATATTTCTAGAGCAACGCTTCCACCGTCTTATTACAAAAGTGGGTGCCACGATCGCTTATCATAGCTCGAGGGATCCCGAACCTTGAGAAGATCCGAGATTTGATGAGTCGTGCAACGACCTTCGAATCATAGTTGGGGTGTCTTTCGCTTCCACCCACTTGGAGACATAGTCCACAGCAAGCAAGATATAAATATTCTTGAAGGAGTTTGGGAAGGGCCCCCATAAAGTCGATGCCCCACACATCAAAAATCTCACAAACCATTATGGGCGCTTGGGGCATTTGGCTTCTCCGTGAAAGATTCCCCGTTCGTTGACAATTATCACGTGACTTACAAAATTCAAACGCATCTCGAAACAACGTTGGCCAATAGAAACCACTATCCAACACCTTGTCCGCAGTCCTCTTCGACCCAAAGTGTCCCCCACATGCATGAGAATGGCAAAATGATAGAATGGTGTGGAACTCCGAGTCAGGGACACACCTTCGAATGACTTGATCAGCACAATGCTTCCAAAGGTTTGGATCGTCCCATACATAATATTTCGCATCACTCCTCAGCTTGTCCCTCCTTGCTTTTGCCATTGTTGTTGGAAACACACGAGCAACTAGAAAATTAACTAAGTCAGCATACCAAGGTTCCAAGTGCTCAATTGCAAGTAGTTGTTCGTCCAGAAATCTCTCATCAAGTTGTAGCTCGTCCTCCACGTGCACTAATCGACTGAGGTGGTTGGCCAAGGTATTCTCAGCTCCCTTCTTGTCTTTAATTTCCAAATCTAAATCTTGGAGTAATAAGGTCCACCGTATGATTCGTGGCTTTGTCTCCTTCTTTGTAAGTAGATGTCGCAGGGCAGCGTGGTCACTGGAAACCACCGCCTTTGATCCAATGATGTATGAACGAAACTTCTCAAGGGCAAATACAACAGCTAGAAGTTCCTTCTCCGTGGTAGTATAATTTTCTTGGGCAGAGTTCAAGGTCTTCGTTGCATAATAGATCACATGGGTCGCTTTATTAATCATTTGCCAAGCACAGCTCCCACAGCATAGTCGCTTGCTTCGCACATGATCTCGAATGGAAGGTCTCACCTCGGCGGTTGGATAATTGGAGAAGTGGTCAGCCGCTCCTTTAGTGTGTCAAAGGATTTCTTGCAGTCATCATTCTTCTCAAACTCCACATCTTTTTGCAAGAACCTACAAAGAGGCGACGTGATCTTCGAAAAGTCCTTGATGAATCTCCTATAAAACCCTGCATGGCCAAGAAAAGAACGAACTTCCTGCACATTGGCGGGGTAAGGAAATGCAGCTATAGTATCAATCTTAGATTTATCGACTTTTATACCTTTCAACGAAACAATGTCCTAAGACTATTCCTTGTTCCACCATAAAATGACATTTTTCCCAATTTAATACAAGGTTAGTTTCGACACAACGTTTCAAAATCAACGAGAGATTAGCAAGACATACCTCAAAAGAATTGCCATAAACGCTAAAGTCATCCATGAAGACCTCTATGATATCGCCAACATATTCCAAAAAGATACTCACCATACATCGTTGGAATGTGGCCGGTGCATTGCAAAGTCCAAATGGCATGCGGCGGTAGGCAAATGTGCCAAAAGGGCACGTGAAGGTAGTCTTCTCTTGATCTTCAGGTGCTATAGGAATTTGGAATTAGCCCGAGTAACCATCCAAGAAATAGTAGTATGAATGGCCCGCCAACCTCTCAATCATTTGGTCAAGAAACGAAAGCAGAAAATGGTCTTTGCGAGTCATGGCATTCAGCTTACGATAATCAACACAAACTCTCCACCCCATTTGCATCCTTGTTGGAACCAATTTGCCTTCTTGATTTTCGACCACCGTTACCCCTAATTTCTTTGGAACGACTTGAGTCGGGCTTACCCACCGACTATCGGAAATGGGATAAATCACCCCAACATCCAGCAGCTTCAGAATCTCCTTCTTTACCACCTCCATCATTGGTGGATTCAATCGTCTTTGGGGCTCCCTAGATGGTTCAGCATTCTCTTCGAGCAGAATCTGGTGCATACACATGGAAGGACTTATTCCTCGCAAGCCCGCTATGGTCCACCCGATTGTTTGCTTGTAATCCTTGAGCACCTCCCGTAGTGATGTCTCTTGGGAGTTGTCTAAGCGTGACTAAATGATCACGGGCAATGTTTCATTTTCCCCAAAAATATATACTTTAAGTGCTCCGGTAAGATCTTGAGTTCAAGCTCCGGTGCTTTGACTATGGATGGTACGGCTTTCTCGTGTGACTCACGAAGTTTGATAAAATTTACAACGCGTTCATTTGGATCCGTGAAAGGTTCTAGCGCTTATAGTGCCGAAGCCATCTCTTGCACTTCATCCTCCCAGTTCGGCTCAGTTAGAGGGTAACTCAGAATCAACGTGTCCTCCCCCAAACCTCATGTGATCGCCATCTCGAGCTCATATTGTTTGTGCATTTCTATAAATTCCTGCGCTAAAGAGTCAAAACAATCAAGTGCAAAAATGGAGTTATCGCAGTCAGGAGATTTCATAGCATCGAAAATATTAAATTGACAAATGTGACCGTCAAAATCCATTGTTAGAGTGCCTCGGGTAACGTCGATTTTTGTTTGAACAGTGTTCAAAAACGGTCGTCCCAACAAGATAGGTGGTGACTTTGATGCGGACTCGTTCATGCTCAACACATAGAAGTCAGCTGGGAAAACTAACTCGTCCACTTTCACAAGAACATCTTCAACAAAACCATAAGGGTAAGCAGTGCTTCGATCGGTAAGTTGAATCACCACCTCAGTTTTCTTTAATGGCCCAACCTTCAAACAATAAAAAATGGTGTGTGGCATGACATTTATTGACGCACCCAAATCAAGTATGGCCCGTATCTTCTTCCTCCGTTTTGTCTTCATTTTCTGGCTCTAGCATTGGATTGGCCGGTCCTTCCACTTTTTTGCCACTTCGTGTCGTAATGGCGCTCACATTTTTTGGGTTCACCTTAGTTTGAGGAGGTAGTCGGCCACTGCCTCGTGCTTCCAGTTTTATTATGTGTTCCGCCATTTGACTCATTTGGGTCTCCAAGCCTTTTACGCTTGTTACTAATGATTTCACTATTTCCTCCAGCTGTGGGGATGTATTATCTTTCCGCTGTTGGTTGTTGTATTGATTCGGGAAATTTTGCCCTCTTTGCTGATCTTGAGGAGGTCCTTGATATTATTCCCAAATGCATTCCCTTGCTGATCCCTCCATCTAAAACTGGGGTGGTCGCCCCATCTCGGTTTGAAGGTTTGGGGATATGTCTCGTACTTTCTCCCTTGTCCATTTCCGGTCCCCAAAGCGTTCACGTGTGCCTCGAGTACGGTGTAAAAATGTGGGCAGCCATCAGTAACATGCTCCACTTTTTCGCATAAGCCGCATGGTTAAACCTTTGGATCTCCTCCCGCACTTATCATGGCCTTCAATTCACTTAGTTGGGCTTGTAGGGAATCATTACCCGCTTCATTTCCCAATCCTGATGAAGGATTACGGCTGCCAAATTGCTGAGAGTTGGCCGCCATGTTCGATATTAGTTCTTTTGCTGTCGTCGGTGTCTTGTCCATCAAAGTGCCTCCACTAGCCGCATCAATCATATTGCGATCAGTGAGACATAGTCCCTCGTACAAGTACTGAATCAACAGTTGCTCGCCCATTTGGTGTTGAGGGCAGCTTGCGATGAGTCTTTTGAATCTTTCACAGTACTCATGTAACGTTTCTCCTTATGCCTGCCTAGCCGCACAAATATCCTTTCGAAGATTTGCCACTCGTGATGCGGGGAAATACCTCTACAAAAATGTTCTCTCCAACGCCCCCCACGTGGTGATGGATCCGAGGGTAAGTAGTAAAGCCAGTCCTTGGCTAGGTCTTTTAATGAAAAGAGGAATGCCCTTAGCTTTATTTGTTCGTCCGTGACTCCAACGGGTTTTATGCTTGTGCAGATGACATGAAATTCCTTCGAGTGTTTGTGCGGATCCTCGCTAGTGAGTCCATGGAATAAAGGTAGGTGATGGATTAGTCCGGATCGTAGCTAGAATGTAGCATCGTTCACCATTGAAAAAGTGATGCACAATGGTTGTTGTGGGAGGTCGGGATTTTTCAACTCCTTCAACGTTCGTTTCGCTTGACCAGCCATCATCTCGTTTTCTCACTCTTCACTTTCACTTGAAGACTCCTTGGATATATAGTTGGGTAGCAAATGTTCTGAGTCCGAAGTCTCCTTCTTCTTTAACTCACGACTCTTCTCTTGTTGATTTCCGAATAGTAATGCAAATTTTTCTTCCCGGATGATCTCAAATTCATTCACCTGAGAAAATACTCAACAAGTGTTCAACTTGTTCTAAAACAAAAATAGTAATAAAGATAAAAATAACAATAAACAACTAAAATACTTAAAATCAAAATTTAAACGTGTCACTCCCCGGCAACGGCGCCAAAATTTGACAGCTCGTCGTTAAGCGTCAAATTAAATATTTATTTTTCCTTAGCTTTCCTCTACTAACTAGCAGTAGTGACAAGTAAGGGTCGATCCCACGAGGAGTGTGGTTTAGATTGTGACAATTCATATTTTTTTAAACAAATAATTGGGGTAGGAATTGTGAATTAAATTAACTGACGAAATAAATAAGCAAATAATTAAGAACAAGCAAGAAAATAATCAACGGAAAATTCAATAATAATAAAGCTCTAGCTCTAGTTCAGTTTCCACCCTCGTTCCACTCATCTAACCAACCACAATATCATAATCCATTCCTCATATGCGACTAAAAACCCTAAGTAGCAACAAGCTCTGTTACTCGAATTTGCCCTTACCGTTTACTCAATTAAAATAAGCTCTTTAATCGAATCTAATTATTGAAAAACCTAGAATAAGCTCTCTAGATTTAATCTAACAAAAGCATTAATACCCAGGTAAATAGATTAATCTAAGTAATAAACACATAAGCTCAGTTTATTTAACTTATGCTGTGTTATCCCTAACGATGCATGATCATTAGTTGCTTCATAGAAAAAGAAATTATGACAATTACACGGGAGGCAATCCTATTTCTAGCGATAGATAACCAATCCCTAATCTAGGTGATCAAACCAAATTAAGAATTAAGTAATCATAAATTAAGAATAGAACAACACAAACAATCGCATATGAAGAACGAAAGATAATATTGCATAAATTAATTAGAACATAGTTTCACGAGGGTTTCAAAATCCCTAGAACTAGATAATAAGTTTTACTCACTCATGGAGTTAATAAAATAAAAGAAAAGGTTCAAATAAACAAACATAATCCTTGAGAAATTAGGAGAAACGATGTGTAGAACTTGTATCATGCGTCTTGGATCTCTAATCTTCAAGTTCTCTTGCGTATGGATGATTTTGGGATGAATTGGGGACTCTATGGAACTCCTTGGAACCCTAGGATATGTTATGTGTGTCTTTTGGACGAGATAAGTTCAGGTTTATATAGAATTCCTCTTTCTTGCCGCACAAGATTTCTTTCAAAAATAGCTCGGCCGAGTCGGCGTCGACAGGGCGTCGACCGACGCGTGCCAGACCTCAGCGTCGACGCCATCTTCCGCCCACGTCAACGTGCATGTGCGTCGACCGACGGACCTTGAATCGACGCTACTGCAGCTTCCCGTCGATAGAGCGTCAACCGACGGGCCTTGAATCGACGCTACTGCAGCTTCCAGTCGATAGAGCGTTGACCTGGCGTCGATTGACGCTACACAGAGCCGCACAACGCATCGACCGACACGAGCCATCCTCGCTAACGACACGAGCCATCGACGCTACCTCCTGATTCGTCAGTTCTCTCTTGTCGATTCGTTGATCCTCATTTCTCAACTTCCTTGTAAAACATCCTTCGTTTATTATAGCACCAAATACTGCAAAATAAGAAAGAAATATACAATCGGTGCTCGACTACTCATAATAATAAATATGCGAGAAATAAACATATATGAGAATATTAAGTACATAAAAACATGATTTAAACCATTATTTTAATTACCGTGCAATTTCTCGCTTATCAGGATGGTTGAGTATGATTTTTGTTTTATAAATGTGTAATTTAGATTCGTGATTTGTAGGAGCTAATATTTGAACATGATTAACTGCTATTCCCACGTTGAATTGTGTTTGTCTGGCTTGGCTGTCGAAGTTAAATATGTTTGATTTGATGTTCTTGTCTTTGAGCGTGTATAAGTGCATAAGTGACTCAAACTTTTGTGCACCCCATTTTTAATAATTAATTTAAAAGCACGTCAGTTTGCTCGGAAGTGTACGAGGTAACTGTAGGGTGATGAGTTTGACTCGAGTCGAATCTCTCGAGGAAACAACTGTTCGGTCTTATCAATGTTTTTCTCAATTACGAATAACATACATATACATTTGGGGGTTTGAATAGATTAATTCGATCATTATAAACTAAGACGATAATTAAACTAAAACTAATTAAACTAATTACTTTAAACTAGATTATCAATTACGAACTAAGCAGTATACTAAAGCTGATTAAACTAATTATTCTAATTTATCAACTAAGAGGAATAACTAAATTATCAATTTAATGCTATGAAGGCTAGAACTAACTATAATATCTAAAAGCATGAATTTAAGAAACTATCGCTAAGCAATTGAATCATACGAATCCAAGAACCATTAACTAAGCATAAACTAAATCGCATAAATAAACTAAATTACCAATATCCAATATCCAAGCACAAGAAACAATTAAACTAATTGAAACTAGAATTAACTAAGAATTTATCTAAACAATTAACTAGAAAATTATCTAAGAGTTTAGAAAACTTATTAAAACTAAGGAAAGCAATGAAAAGCTCCAGCTATTCCGGAGTTTGAACGTTGATCTTGGGCGAAGATGGATTCTCGAGCGCGAAATTGGTGTTTCGGACGCGTAGAACTTTGATCCTTGATCCGCGTCTCCAAATCTTGTTATAAGACGTGGAAATTTTATTAGGGATTTATGAACTTTTGTAATTAAGGACCACCATCCAAAAAAAAAAAAGAAAAGTAGAAAAAAAAGGAAAAAAAATCAAACCCCATAAAAATTATAATTAGGGGGAAATAAAAAAGAACAAGACAAAAAGAATGATGGTGAGTCTGGTTGGACCGTGTTAAGTCATTGCCTATGCGCTTTATTAAGGCTTGAGTTTAATTGTTTATTTATAAAGCCTAATGATTAGAGGAAAAAAAAGTTGTGTAATTGAAAAAGAAGCATATAATAAGTTTCAATTGTGATTAAGTGGTTTGAGTTACAAGTCGGTTTAGAGTTACGAGTTGAGAATTAGCCTATGTTTAAAGGCTACGTTATGAGTGTTTAGTGGGATTTTTATTTTTGAACGAGGTGAAGCACATTGCTTCGTGATTAGACTAGTTGAGTGAGTTATTGATCACGTTAGATCATGAGTTAGCCACACGAATTATATATTCCATACCCGTCCAAAGAGCCTTACATTACAACCCGAAAAGACCTTTTCCAATTCTTAGTTTGATAACACACTTAATTTGTGATTGAAAAGAGATTGATTTTCGGTTCTTATTTATTGTACTTGTATTTGTATGATTTGGGTGTATATACGTCCCATGCAGCAATGCTTGAGTGCTTTGAGCCAACACCCACATATATTTCCCTTTTGAGAGGATGCATGAATTAGATTTCGGAGCAGCAATGTAATAAGGTTTGAGTGTTTGAAGTTGCGTTACATGTATCCATATTTTCAAAATTATATATGTAGCACAACACGACTCATTGCTTGAACTTATTTTCACTCTTGTTATACTTTGAAATTAACGTTTGTTCAAGGACGAACAAACCAATAAAGCGTGGGGTAGTTGATTAACATGAACTTGTCTTGATTTTTATTAGTATTTTGGTTAGTTTTTCTTATTATTTTCAGTATAAGTTGGATAGATTGAGCTTATTTTCGGATTTTTGTATCTCCAACTTGTTTTATCATATTTTAATTATAATTAATTAATTTTATATTTATTTTAGGTATTTTAAAGTATTTTGGTTTGGAGGTAGACAAGAATGGGCCTACGAGTGGAGTTTCAGCGAAAACGGGCCGCGATTTGAAGAATTTGAAGTTGCCGATTATCTATAATGGTTTTCCATCTGGAACCGTTATAGTATCCCTGGCCGACCGCAACTCTCTGTAGCTTCGACCAGTTTACATCGTTCGACACAAGAACCGATGTCGATCGATGCACCTGTCTACAAAACTCTCTGTAGCGTCGACCAGTTTGCGTCGGTCGACGCAATAACCGACGTCAATCGACGCCAACGTGCTGAAAACAATTTTTTAGGGTTTCTTACTGCCCAAGACTTCCCACAACTATAAATACCCTATGTATTTTGGTTTTTTACATACATTATCATAATCCTAGGGTTTCTAAGGCCTCTTAGGGGCTGACAACCCCAACGAGTGTCGTTTCTTTTCTTAGTTACTTTTCAAATTTCTTAATTTTAAATCTCTAGTTTTTAGGATTAGCTTAGATTAATTTAGATAGCTTAGATTCAAGATCTCTTCACAAAAACGCTGCAGTTCGTCTTAGTTTAATTTGTAAGTAATTATTTATTTCGCTTTTAATTTAGTTACATGCTCTTGATTAGTTTAATTAATAATTATTGCTTCCATGACGAATCGTTATTTTGATTGTGTTGCGATTGAGATGTTGATTATGATGATTGTTTTTGGCTAGATCTTATGGGTGTAGAGCCTAGATTCGTTGTGAACCATCAATAGGGTTTTCCCAAGAGGTCGTAGAGACGAATCGAAGCTCTAGAACCCTAGTTTTCTTAAAATCGTTTTAAAAGTCTTTTAATTAATTAATTCATATTTAAATTAATCTTAGATCTTAAATAATTAATTCTTAGCTTAAGTAATTTCTAGTTTTAATTAATTAGATCATAGCTTAAGTAATCTTTAGATTTAGTTTATTGCTCTTAGTTTAATTAATTTCTAGTTCCTATAACTCTCAAACAAAACCCCCCCTGTCCGCGTGTTTAGATTAGTTTTATTTTCTTATTCGTTAAGTCAAACACAAAATGAATTTCCGAATCTAGCTTTCCTTTGAGATCGACACGAGTCAACTTACCCACCTACAAGTGATCCCGTACTCTTGCGGGCGAACTTTTTAAAATTGACAACTTTAAATAAAAATAGGTGCGGTAAAGTTCGAATCAATAACCTAACCTACAAAATAGACGCTGGGGCGCTCTCAGTGTAGACAATCTGATGCTCAAATTAGAATGTGAAATATCAAGTAATTAATGCGTAAAAATATCAAAAGAGATTGTAAGTTAGATGGAGGACATGAGTCCCTATTTATAAGAGGTGGCACCTTGATCAACAAGTAAGGAATTTTCATACCATAAGGAGATATCCTTTCCTAAAGACTCTTTTCCAAATTCATGACTCAAACCCTATCAGTTGTTGGGCGTAGAAGGCCCATAATTCACGCACCGAGGCATTCTTTGCCATGCTGAGCTCTCCTTCTCATCAGGTAGAGCTGCCTAGTAATTAGTTTTGTCTTCTAACACACTCCGGCATAGAGAATACTAGTTCGGTAAGGTGTCCAATCGGTGTGAGATGGTCCGATCGAGCAAACATATTTGGCCACATGATATACCTACCACAACCATTGACGATGGTGTTGTCCTAGCTGATTTGGCATAATTCCTTTTTACATTGCTCGAATCCCAATATGTAGGACCACCAAAATCATACTAATCATCTTTTGATTTATTGGTGGATTCTCATCATTCTTGAAACCTCCTTGGGGTCATTTATTATTCCTTGTTCCCCCACCGCACTCAATAGGAAACCTCTCTTCTTCCCTACAACCTTGTCACGATAGATGAATTCCATGAAGTGACCTACTTGAATGATTCATTTGATTTCATTGTTATGGATTAATGAAGAACCTTGACTTAAGTTGAATTGGTGTTTATGAATAATTGGATGGCCAATCCATGATGCTACCTAACTACTTCTCAATGATGGAAAATACCAACGCCCTGGGCACGGTGAGGTGAGTGTAGCTCTCCGGTGGGTATCCAAGAATTCTCCTCACTTCCATATATGTGAGCAGTTTGCCCTTGAACCTCCCTCCGTTGTTCAATCCTTCTTCATATAGGTTTATCATTGTATTATTTTTCTCGATACTGGCATTCATATTTTCCTCCTTTACTTATTCAAGGTGAATATAATTTGTATCCTTGTCTAACACCTGCTCATACATTTATTTGGACATTTTTGGTAAGGAATCTCAATCCTTCAATCCCTGAGTTCAAGCACTAACTTTCACCTCATCCATTATTGTTGGGACTTCCAAACTTTACCAAGTGAACCTAGTTACATAGTACTTCATTGACTAATTCTCCTTTTGAGTAACCGCAAATAGTGACATAAATATCTTACTATAAGCAGGTGCACTAGCAAAGTGTGTTAAAAAGGATGCCCTCAACACGGGAAATCTTGTGATGCATCTAGGTGACAACTGGCAAAACCAGTCCTAAGCAGCTCCTCATAGGGTAGATAAGAATGCCTTACATCCGTGAATTGATGCAAAATAGTTGTGCTCTCAAAAGATTACATGTGACAAAATGGATTTGTCATTCCTTAATAGTAAAATTTTAGCTCCTTATATTCCACGGGTAAGTGAGCTTTAAGAAGTTTTCGAGAATGGGTGGCCTCTCTCTTCCTTAGGTTTCTTACCTGCCATCTGGCGTTGTAGAGCTTGCAACATCAATTGCATATGTTAACTGCCCTAGAAGTGTGGGTACCTCATCATCGTCCAACCTCTCGCTACCTTCTTCATCCCACATGTGCTTCTTAGCAATTTCTCATCCATCTCATTGGCCTCTTCGCCCCAAAGGTTGATGTAGGGGTTCCTCATCCTCTCTCACCCTTCTCCGTCCAGCTAACTCATTCTCATACGTAAGTTCTTCCTTTTCTCATATCAATTGTCAATGTCTTATCTCATGTCTTCATACCAGGCTCGCTCCCCTCCTTCCATCCTTCCTTGCTTGACCTCTGTAGCATCAAACACAGGTTGCTCCTTTTTTCCATCCTTCTGCGCCTGACCTCAGCATTCCCATCTAGAGATTACTCGCCTTCTAATTCTTCCTCTTCAATCGGTTCAACTATTATACCATGAGAGCTTGTAGAACTTCATGAGGAATAATGTCCAAAAAACTCTGTAAGGTCCACTTATGGATACTGATGAGACGCTCACCTGACAACTACTTCCATTCCTCTGATGCTACTCGTACTAAGGCTTTTTTATTTATCACCTTGGTTTGAGTATCTCGCCCTCGATCAGAATTTGCTTTTTTGAAGTACCAAAAGCAACATATGTTCGTGTTCAAAGTTTGTGTCTAATTTTCCATTCCGTTGCAGCCCCAAGTGTGTCTTCCCTATCTTCTCCAATCTTGGAATAAAAAGAAAGTTCCTTTCCGTCGTCGGTGCTGGGAGTTGCGTCCGGAGGAGCGTTCTTACTCCCACTAGATGAAAAATCAATCTTTCGTGATATCCTGTGACTCTTGTCATGATTTGTAACTCACATCCTTCACTCAATGACACAATGTCACTCTTTGCCACAGATGACGCCACTTGATGCGACCACAAACTTGGGATATTATGAATCGGGATCAGACTTCTCAAACCTCCATCTCGAACGGGTTCGAACTTACAAAACATAGTGGAATGGTCCTAGCATAGAAGCTCTGACGATCAAGTCAGAAAAAGTATACTCCTAAAAAGAGCAATAATAGCAGAATAATAATAGAGATTATTCAACTTAGAGTTAAGAATGATGCATGTATCCCCATTTATAACTTTTTAGGAGAAGCATCCCAAGAATTCGAGTTTCCATCTCTTACGCACTAGAATACACACAAGGAAACTAACATCAACTAGGATTCTAATTTCCTTATCCAGCTAGTACTCGAATAATTCTCTTCATATGGAGATATGATTACCAAAATACCCACTGAAGGATTCAAACCTCCTACCTCTTTCATAATAGCTCTCCAAAAGGACAAGATATTTCTTATGAGCCCTCCCTTTAGCCGAACTGTTCCTACTTGGGATAGAGAACAAACTAGAGCCAACCCTCCCCGACCTCTAAAAGAGGTCATATCTTAGCTGAGCTCTCACTCATTTCTTAGCCAATGTTTCCTCAAAACCAAGCTATTTCCACGACTCAACCGTCCAACATCAGTTCTTAATTATACAAAAGCATGCCAAAATAGTTGCTACATCACAACAACAAACAAAATAGGGGTCAACGGACATTTTAACTTACGGCAACACTCTTGTCAGACCGAACTAACAGATCATCCGTTAGGCAAAAATTTTATACAAATACATTATATTACAAAAACTAATAAATTATATGAAAAACAAATACATCATAGTACCAGTACATTACAGTACAAAAACTAATAAATCATAGCATGAGTCAGAGATTTATGAAAAATCAATACTTTCTGCTACAAAAACCAATATATCATAATATAAAAATCAATACATTATAATATTGGGTCAGATGGTCACATGTCAATATGACCAACACAAGTATTTGCCTTTAACTTAAGGTCATTTTAGTCCAAGATTTTAAATTGGTGTAGAAAGTAACGTGACGAGTGCCGATAGTTGTACTCTTTTCAGAATGAATTGGGGCCTTGCCTAATACCAACCGTCACAAGTTTTTAAGAAAATATACCCCAGAAACACATTTTATTGATTTTTAACTACATATCCATCTGTTAATATTCTCTGCAAGGCTCATTTCTATATCTAAAGTATACATGTTATTAACCTTAGGTACAACAAATATACATCGCCTGATTACTTTAGCTGTTATGAACAGCATTAATCAAATTTCCACTACCTTTATTAAAAAAAATATAACCTCTCATATGGACACACTATTAGGTACACCCCTACATGTCACTCCTGGCTCCGAGCTAGGCGCAAGCAGCTCGTACGGCAGCACCCCGGCCCCACACCGGTTCCTCAGCTTCGGATCCGCATTCCGCCTGTCAATCTCCTTTTCGACACTCCTCATCTCAGCCGAGAACTCGTAGAACGACTCAACGATGCTTGCGTCGCCCGACCATATCGACTGGTGATGCCTCTCCCCTAGGTACTCCTCGTCGGGCGAGTGGGTCGACAATGTGTCGACCACCGCCATGAACTTGGTAGCTTGTAACAGACTCGGCAGGGCGCTAAAGAAGTACTTTTGCGGGTCGGAGAGGAAAACTGCGTACTCGGGATCATTCTCGTTGGGAATGAGGCGGCGCATTAGCGGCGGCCGGTTGGGGACGTAACCGCCGTAAGGGTACTGGCCGAAGTTGAGGGCGGCGTGCTGAGCGGACGCCAGCCATATCAGGGTGGTGAGAATCGAAGTCAGGTCGTCCGGGGTGGCTAGCGTGGGCCACCAATCCTCGTGGCGGAGGTCCGCGTGGCCCACGTTGATGGACTCCGCGTACCACGCTTGGAGCTCCTTGTCGTTGCAGACTTGGGCCGAGTTGCGGTAGTAGTGGTTCACGTAGCTGCAGACCCAATCCTCAATGGCGGCCCATATCAGCAGCCCATCTGTGGCGTAGGGATAGTCCTCGATCGTTAATTTGAGCCCGTGTGGCTGTGTTGGGTCCGGCACAGCCATTCCTCTGAAATCGAAAATACTTTAATTAGACTTCAAGAAATAATTATCATACTAAAAAAAAATTATATATTTTAATAAGAAAATAAAATATTAAAATACCTTCGGATGAGATCAGCAGGGAGGCCTTCTTGGTCGAACCGCCAGAAATACTTGTACGCAGCCGCACTAATTTCCATGCAATAACGGCCCGGAGTGAAGCAAGACTCGATCACACCATCGACACTAATCAAGCTCTGCCTAGCCAAGGCATTGATCTCCAATGTGTATCTCATGTGTGGATCCAAAAGCTTAAAGATGGGATGCATTGCACTCAACTGCCTATGTGCTGCCAATATGAACGGCTCCATGGTTGCATGCGTCCGCAGCCTAAAGAAAACCGAGTGAGAAATATGTAAATATTTATAATTCAATTCCGATTAATTACCAAAAAAAAAAAAACATGGCCAGCTTTAAAAATTACTAACATACCCCCTGAGATTTTAGTTAGCCTAACATATACCCCTCATAGACAAAAAGTATTTCGAAACCCTAGGGGTATTTTTGTAATTAGGTCAGACCTCAATAATATATTTTGTAATTATCCTTTACATTTATGTAAGAAGTTATATAGTCTTAACATACCAATGGTTGACAAGTTGATGAACACCAGCATCGTTGGAACAAACATGGGCTTTCGCCAATTGCCACATCCAATAAGTGGTGGCGTCGGCCGGCGGTGTCACCACCCGCTTCGACCGTGAACTCGGAGACGTCTCCGGGAGGCTGAGCTCGATAGCGATCGGTTTGAGGGTTCCCAAATCTGTCAAGAAGAATACTGTACGCGTCGCGTATGATTTTCGACCGTCGAGAGCGTTCATCCGGTCAAGGAATGGCAAGTATATATCGTGGTAGTCGATTATATAGAGCTTGTTATTGTCCAAGGCCTGTCAAAACAAAATTTTTATGTTAGAATAGATGATATGCAGAATTTGGAAAAAAAAAATTACAAGACCCTTCATATTTTTATTTTTCATAGACAAAAAACACATTTCAAAAAATTTATGGCAGCATCAGACCTTAAGGGTTTATTGGTATTTTTGAAAATATCCTGGGTGTTTTTGTAATTACCTGAAAAATCAGGGGTATTTTTGTAAATAAATTTTTTGTTACCTCTTGTATAGTCGTGCCATTGAGTTGTCCGGCAATGTGTTCTTCTTTGAGAGCTGATTCTTTTGGTCCATAGATTTCAGGGTCAAGCTTACTCACAGGTGGGAAAACCGTAAGCCTCTCAATATTGACAGGGTTCACCCCTGCGATGGCCTGGCGGGCAAATTCGTCATCTCGCAACCACGCGTATTTGTCCTCTGTTGTCACATTCACGTTATACACATTAATACTTCTGATAATATATAAGTCCACAATTAAATTATGTATTAGGAATTATAGTCTAGGTGCCAATGGATTCAAAAGACTATCATAGCCAAATACACTAGCATTAAGTAGTTCACTTATGGGTTGGAGGGGGACTCAACTACTTGAAAGTGATTGCTCGTGTCGAGAAAAGGGTAAAATATGATGCGCTTTCGTAATATTATGTTCCCCACTCTCTTTTCACATTTTGTATAAAATGACATCATCTTGTAAACGTGACATTTATCTGGTATCATAGTATAATACAGAATGGAATAAAAAAATCCCGTGTTTTTTTTTAACCCTTCGGGATTTGTTATTCCGAAAACTTAAGAAAACAACAATGCATTAAATCGCACTTCAATATTTATCAAGAATCCTAAATAAGTATAAAGAAAGTTAAGCAAAGGTGTTGTAAGACTTATAAGTACTTACTTGATACAATCTTTGGGATGTTATATTTGAGCAAACCACCTTCTTGAAATTGGTTAACAGTCTTGGGCATTGGGATTTTCTTCAAGATCTCGGCTTGGAGGCCAAGTTTAAGCAGAAGCCCTTCGCTATACAGACTATCGATGTCCGAAAAACCCTTGAAATCTTTATTATTAGCCGAGATGCTAGCCATCAAGGAGGGTATTAGGTTATGGAGCACCGCCTTTAGCCTCCCGGTCGTGAAGGCATTCATTTTCGACTCCTCGAATTGCTCGTCGCTCGGCACATACATCGGCAACGGCTTTTCCACTCGGCTCTCGGAGTACATGTCTGTTTCGGGTTGATAATTCAAACACTAGTAAGTATTCAACGAACAAAAGCACCGGCCTGGCCCGGGCCCGAGTTTTGAGCTGCCATTTTAAAGCCAGCTCACGCCACATAAAAATTGTGGTGGCGGCCGGGCCATTGTGGCCCGTCAGTTGATTGGACGGGCCGGGCTTAGAATTGACAGATCTAATCGAGGATGGAGAGTAGATGATGACTAACCAGTATCGGTAGGAGGGCGGCCCGTTCGGCAGCGCCTAGGAAATGGGATTTTGTCGCCACCGAGTGTCGGTCGAGCGAAATCGATCCCTTTATCGGGATTGCCGAGATCATTGTACACATCAAAGTCATATATTCTATCGGACAATTTTCGTTCACCTTTTCCATCACCTCTCAGCTCTCTGAGCTCTTTCTCTCTGAGAGCTTTTAGCCCTGATGGTGTTTCACTGGGCAAATATGGCTGTTGAATAAATACAACAAACACAATTAATTTAATTAATGAGTTTATTACATCTATATTATACAAATAAGCACATGGTTTAAGTGATTAATACTAGCTAATAAGCTATGTTTTTGGATTTCTTTAACACTGATTATTTCAACTTTTAGTGGTGTGTTTAGAATAATTATAGCCCACCATAGATTAAAAAAATAAAACATATTCTACCTTTTTTATCAAGTGGAGCCATGGAGGGGCATCAATATATCAAAGAATATCTCCACTTTTTAAGGATTAAAATAGCACAAACACTTAAGAAATTGAGCTTTTAAGTTTATAGCTTATTATTATTATTATTATTATTATTATTATAATTATTATTATTATTGTTAGAAAAAAGGTGAATAAAATATTGCAACAGGGGAAGGTTTACAGAGCCCCATGCAGAAAAGGGTAGAAAAGAATATATGTATGAAGATAATAAAAATGAATTTCTTTGAAAATCAAGAATGATGCATGATTGGTCAAAATCAGCCGTAATTTAGCATCCCACCGAAATTCAACTTCAACTTCAAAGTTCAGACCATCTTATTTGACATAGAATTATGTCAATATTGGTCATCAAAGAAAATAACTTTTGACTACTAAAGAACAAATAAAAAATCAACCTAAAATATACCAAAGGTTACACTTAAGCGCTAATCGGACCATGGTCTAGAGCCTGATTTTTATTGAATTTTGGTTATAGGCCGATTTTTACAACAGTGATAATTAAATTAAAACCCAGCTTTTTTAATACCTGATTAGAAAAGAAAAATCTTTTTCCAGGATGATCTTTCTTGGGCTGGACCCAAGAATTGCAGGAGAAATGGACAGGCCCACATGCAAATCCTTCAATTGTGATGCTCTCTAAAAAGAACTCTTGCTGGTGTTTATTAGACACTGTAATTGCACCTGGGATCCCAAAATTTGAATCCACCACAAATTCTGCTGTATAGTTTACTCTCTCAGTTTTCAGGTTTGATTTTTTGGACCAGTCCTTTAGCACAGCTTCATTGCTTTTCTTTGGAGCCTTGGTTTCTAAAAAATAAACAAACAAACAAATAAACAACTTGATAAAAATCACACTTTTTGAGAAATAATTGAAAAGAACATTGCTCAATTTATTTAACTTGTTAGTCATTGAGAACTTTATTACTCTCTCTTTTAGCTATATCCCAAAAAAGATAATCATAGCAGAGCCATAATATGTACTAGGAATAATTCATGCAATTTAATACTTGCCAAGAAAAATGGGTTCATAAAATTAATAAATGAAAATTAGTGAAATTTTTATTTTTAGATTTTTTTTGAGCCACACATAACATTTGCAACAAAAATCTAAGTGACTACAAAAACTTAGAAAAAAAAAAAAGAAAGAAAGAAAAACCATATAAAAACAAACTTACTTGGATCAATATCAGTGCTAACAAGTTCCAAAGTAACATTTCTACCAATCTTATCAGCAAAAGCATCAAAGTGCTTAACTAAAGCCTCTTTAAAATCCTCCTTATTCTTGTTTTTCACTGTCACAACTGCCCTTACTTTGAATTTCACTGCCTTTTCAGGCACAACTTTCACCAAATCCAAATCCTCACTAATGGCTGCAACAGGGGTTGTACTCTTCACACCCCTGTTGATCACCTGTGGTACCCTTTTTCCATTCAGGGGCAAAAAGAACCGGTTTTTCTGCTGATTAAACACCAGTCTTGTAGATGAAGCAGCAAGAAATGGAGATGTTTCAATTAAAGATGAGCCCATTATTTCTCTAGCAAGTGCCATAATTTTTCCTTAAAAAACGAATCTTTCGTTTTTATTTTTCCTTTTATTGAATGAACCCTTTTGTTTGGAGAGAGTGAGAAACTGGGAGTATTTGGAAGTGTATTTCTATTTTCTCTCTGTGTGTGTGTGTATATATAGTTATAGATGTGAAGGTGGTGGGGATCATTTTAATTGTGAAAAAGGCGAAGATATAAGATCTCACCGGCCACACGTTTTTCTAATTTTTCTAATTTCTTGTTATGACCACATGCAAAAGAAAATTGATATTTTAGTGTGTGTTTTTTGATTTAATTATTAAAGTAATATTTTCAATTTAATTTAAATGGTATTAGAGTTTTCATAGAATTTTCATGCATCATAATCTCAAAGGCTGCTGAGTCAAACGAGTTTCTCGGATCCAACGCGTTGCAAGGAATCACTATTGAAAGTGCATGCGACTTGTGGCGGTAAGGATTTAGCTTGATGGACCTCTTTGCCCTTGTCTTTTTGTTAAAATAGCAATTTTATCCGTAGTGGATCAAAAAGTTGTCACGACAAGGTTGCTAAGAATTATGAATGGAAATTCTATTGTTATTTTAACAAAAAGGTCTCACTATTCATGGTGCCCGTAGTGATATTACAAGGTTAAACTGTGGGATGTGTCAAAACTACAAAAGTCACTCAAGTTCAATTTCACAAAAAAGAAAAAGGGAAAAGGGAAAAAAAAAAAAAAAAAAGGATTGTTTATCAATCTCGCTCATCTGGTCTTCCCGATCAAATCAGCTCCTCTGCCTGTGCCTGTGTATCCCATGCCCGGTGCCGTTGATCTGTCTGATGGGAGAGATCCACCAATTCCTTTATTTCAATATGTTGGAAATGAAAGTTGCTCTTTCGAATCCTTGTTTCGGAGTCGATAAATTATACGTCCTCTGTTTAATCATAACGACTTACTTTATCTATTATTCAAGTCTACACACATTCAACACATTACGCATTTACTCATTTTGTCAATTTAACTATACACATGCATTGGCATAAATTTTCTATTGAAATAGTGAAGTGGTGTTACTAGTCACATGCATCATTACAATAAAAACCTGAAAATATTTTTCAATGGCTATTACCGTTCATAAACCCGTTGGTAAAACTTTTATCGACTGGTTTACCTACGGCAAGAGCCCGTCGGCATTTTCATTATCGATAACTCAAGGCCAACGGAATACTCCTACTCGTCGATGTTTTACTGACGAGATGTTGTCGGGTCATGTCTGTTGGGATACCCATTGACCGCCAATATATAGATGGATCACCGATGGGAAGAGGTCACCGGTAATTTGTCGACGAGCAGGTGGCGTCGCTGATTGCGGATGAGTTGTGGCCGTTGGTATTATGACGTGTAACCCATCGACATTTTTAAATTTTTAAAAAATGCCAACGGTGACATACCCGTCGGCATTTTTAGTTTTTAACTTTTTTTATTGTACATGTCCGTATTTACACTACATGTTTGTCATGAACGACTGCTTTTCTTAGGATGGAGTCCTTGCTTAGTCGTGCCTACCTAAACCAATCATCATATCGGTCCCTAAGCCCCATTGCTGGAAAGGAGTCCTATAAGATAAGGAAGGGTATATCCCGATCTCTCTTATCCCTTGATGCTGAAAACAGAGGACCGCCTCTCTTTCCTCTTCACTTCACTAGCAGCCCTATTCGCTTAGCTACCTCCGAATAATGAGTAGGTAGTTCGATTCTTTTTATTTTTCTCGCAGCTACCATGAGCATAGCTGTCCCCACCCTCTGACCCACGTACTTAGGTTGTACTTGCCTTAGTAGAGCTTTGTTGAAGGGGAAGTTGAACATGTTGGTGATGGTGCATTATGGAAGAAAGGGATGAAGAGGACTTGGGATTTTTGGGGAATTTTGACTCAATTAGTCAACAGGGAGAGGAAGTGATAGCCACATGTCGCGAGTTGGAGGGAGTTGTCTCCTAAGCAAAAAGAGAGTCATCACCGCCCACATATCTTAAATTGGTTGGATTATCACATTAGTATTCTCATCATGTTAATTTAATTTTGCAGGTCATTTTTGTGGTTCTAATACCTGTTAGTTGTGGTCTCAATAGTTTGTTATAAGTACTTGTTAGTGGGAATGAAAAGTAACAATTAAAAGCAATAAGTTCTTATAATTGTTGAAAGTTGAATAATATATATAAGCTAGATTCATGGTTAAATTAATGGATGTGACTTTTGATATAGTGTCCATTCATGAACATGTGTGTCCTTTCATATTTTGTGTCTTTACATGATTAGTTGTGTCTTTTCATTTATGTAGTTTAGTCCTATAAATAGCCATGTAAATTTTCATTTGAAATCATGAGTTTTGTATGAGTTGTACAAGAGAGTTCATTAATAATTGTGTGTTAATAAACAAGAGTATTTATATATATTTTTTCCGCTGCAATTTATTTTGAGCCCACATTTTCCAACAAAGTGGTATCAAGAGTGAGGTTCGATTCTCTACAAAGACGATGGCCGCAAGTGGAGCATTCACATTTCAAAAACTCTCGAAAGATAATTTCAATCGATGGAGCATTCAAATGAAGACATATCTTGGTGGACAAGATGTTTGGGAAACCATTGAAAGAGAATATGACTTTTCATAAGATCCCACTACTTTAAGCCAAGCCGAAAGAAAAGCCTTAAAGGAAGCCAAGGTAAAAGATCAAAGAGCTCTCTATATCATTCAACTCGGCATGGATGACAACAATTTTGAGAAGATTTCACAACCAACCACTGCGAAGTAAGCGTGAGATATTCTTAACAATACTTTCAAAGGCATCGACAAAGTTAAGAAAGCTCGACTCTAATCACTACGAGGAGAGTTTGAGTCCTTAAAGATGAAAGAATCCGAAGAAGTATCCGACTACATCTCAAGAGTTGTGATAGTTGTTAACCAACTCGAAAGCAATGGAGAAAAGTTAGAAGAAAAGCGAGTTGTTGAAAAGGTACTTCGATCTCTTGTGCAGAAATTCGACTACATTGTAATAGCCATTGAAGAGTCGAATGATGTCGAGACCCTTAACTTGAATGAGTTTCTTGGAAAATTACAAGTGCATGAAGAAAAATTAAAAAGAAGAATGAGAGAACTGGAAGTCGAGCAATCTCTTCAAGCAATGACGATCAATTCCGACCAACATAAATCTAGTAACTTTGGATATCGCGGTAGTGGTAGAGGTCGTGGTTATGGACAAGGACGCGGTCATGGACGTGAATGAGGTCAAGAAAAACAAAGTTCATACAAAAATGAAGAGTCACAATCGGAACCTCGTCAATCACGAACTCACGGAAGAGGTGGATTTAATCGTCATCAAAATAAGCGAGATGTCAAATGTTATAACTGTCACAAGTTTGGGAACTATGCTTCGGAGTGCTGAAATGAGTCTAACTTTGAAAAGGCTCATCTTGTCGAAAAGGATTCTGACCAATCGTTTTTGGCATTGAAAGCGTCAATCGAAGAAGAAAATACTTCGTGGTACCTCGACTCGGGTACGAGTAATCACATGTGCGGGGAGAAGCACATGTTCATTGACATTGATGCTACTGTTGCCGGAAATATCATATTTGGTGATATGTCAAAAATCACCATCCAAGGAAAAGGAAGGATTCTCATTCGATTGAAGAATGACAGACACCAATTCATTGAAAATGTTTACTATGTACCTGGAATGAAAGCAAATATTTTGAGCATTGGGCAATTGCTCGAAAAAGGGTACGACATGCAAATGAAAGGTCAAAGCTTGTACCTAAGGAATTCTGAAGGGAGGTTGATAGCCAAGGTACAAATGTCAAATAATAGAATGTTCATGTTGAAAATTCAGCACGACATGGAAAAATGCTTGAAAGCGTGTTTTGAAGACGAGTCTTGGTTATGGCACTTGAGACTCGGCCACCTAAATTTTGGTGGATTGAGGATGATGTCGTCCAAGAAGTTAGTAAGAGGACTACCCATGATAAATCATCCTGATCAGATTTGTCAAGGATGTCTTGAAGGAAAACAATATCGACACTCCTTTCCAAAAGAATCTCTCTCAAGAGCGAAGAAATCGCTGGAGCTAATCCATACGGACATATGCGGACCTATTGAACCATCATCACTCGGAAATAATCGGTATTTTTTGATCTTCATTGATGATTTTAGTAGAAAGACTTGGGTATTTTTCTTGAAGAACAAGTCAGAGACATTTATAACCTTCAAAAGGTTCAAGTCTCTAGTCGAAAAGCAAAGTGATTATCAAATTAAGGCAATAAGGTCGGATAATGGAGGCGATTTCACTTCAACGGAGTCCCAGAAGTTTTGTGAAGAGAATGGTATTCGTAAATCTCTTACCATTACTTATTCTCCACAACAAAACGGTGTCGCGAAAAGGAAGAATCGATCAATTATGAATATGGTTCGATGCATGTTGAAGAGCAAATACTTGCCAAAAGAATTTTGGGCAGAAGCTGTGGAATGTGCTGTTTATTTGTCCAACAGGAGTTCGACAAGAAGTGTTCGTGATCTAAAACCACAAGAGAAGTGGAGTGGTTTCAAACCAAGTATTTCACATTTGCGAGTATTTGGTAGCATTGCACATGCCCACATACCAGATCAAAATAGGAGCAAGCTTGATGCGAAGAGTCAAAAATATATTTTTGTTGGTTATGATCAAGCATCGAAAGGCTATAAATTGTATGATCCAGTTGAGAAGAAAAGGAAGCTTATTTGTGATGTTGTGTTGACAAAAAGAATTCTTGGGACTGGAGTACTCAAGATAAGGAGCAATATACATTTTACCCTTTTGAGTCTATTTCGAAAGAAGTCGAAGAAGAGCCGATGGAGCCTTTGAGTCCTCCATCGCCACCCCCATGTGATCAACCTTCATCGGAAAGCGAGATTTAAAATAGTGGAAGACCTCAAAAGACAAGATCGTTGAGAGAAATTTACGAGCTCAATCAAAATCCAAACTTGTTCTGCTTGTTTGCTGATACTGAGCCCATAAACTTTGAAGAAGCGTCAAAGAGTCAAAAGTGGAAGAAAGCCATGGATGATGAGATTAGTGCAATTAAGAAGAATGAGACTTGGGAAATTTCTTCTCTTCCGAAAGGGCAACAATCCATTGGAGTTAAATGGGTTTACAAGGCGAAGAAGAATTTAAAAGGAGAGATAAAACTATACAAGGCAAGGCTCGTAGTCAAATGATACAAACAAAAGGCTGGAATTGACTATGATGAAGTTTTTGCCCCTGTAGCTCGTTTGGAAACCATCCATTTTTTGATCTCGTTGGCAGCCCAAAAGAAGTGGAAAATTCATCAAATGGACGTGAAGTCGGCATTCTTGAATGGAGTACTTGAAGAAGAAGTTTACATAGATCAACCAGAAGGTTACTTGTTACCAGGCCATGAGGGAAAAGTGTTGAAGTTAAAGAAAGCGTTGTATGGTTTGAAGCAAGTGCCAAGAGCTTGGTATAGCCGTATCGACCAAACTTTTATGGAGAAAGGATTTAAAAAATGCCCTCATGAACATGCCCTTTACGTGAAAGTTGATGATAAAGGTAACATGTTGATTGTGTGTTTGTACGTTGATGACCTTATTTTTACAGGAAATAATGAGGAGTGGTTTGACGAATTCAAACAAGAGATGACTAAAGAATACGAGATGACGGGCATTGGTCTAATGGCATACTATCTTGGAATTGAGGTGCATCAAAAGAAAGATGGGATATTCATTTCCCAAGAAGGCTATGCAAAGGGGGTTTTAAAGAAATTCAAGATGGAGAAATGCGTGCCGACCAATATTCCAATTAATGTTGGGACCAAACTTTCGAAAGATATAAATGGAGATCGTGTCGACCCAACTTTGTTTAAAAGCTTGGTTGGAAGTTTGCGATATTTGACTTGAACGAGGCCCAATATTCTATATGCAGTTGTTCTCATTAGTCGTTATATGGAGAATCCTACTAATTATCATTTTAAAGTGGCTAAATAAATACTTCAGTATGTCAAAGGTACGGTCAATTTTGGTTTGTTTTATCCAGAAACTAGAGAAATGAAATTGTTCGGATATAGTGATAGCGACTGGGCCGGAGATCCCGATGATCGTAAGAGCACGAGTGGTTTTGTATTTTATTTTGGAGGATGTGCATTCACATGGTCATCGAAGAAGCAGCCAATAGTTACTCTTTCGAAATGTAAAGCTGAGTATGTTGCTGCAACATCAAGTGTTTGTCATGCTGTGTGGTTAAGGAGTTTGCTTAAAGAACTTCACCTTGGTGATGTGGAATCAACGGAAGTATTTGTCGATAACAAATCAGCGATTGCACTAGCAAAAAATCCTATTTTTCATGATCGTAGCAAACGCATCGATACAAGGTTTCACTACATTAGAGAATGCATTGCTAAGAAAGATGTTCAAATTAAGTTCGTAAAATTCGAAGACCAAGTGGCGGATATTTTCACGAAGCCCCTCAAACGCGAAACTTTTGAAAAGTTGAGGCACAAACTTGGAATGCAAGAGAATCAAGCTAAGGGGGGATGTTGAAAGTTGAATAATATATATAAGCTAGATTCATGGTTAAATTAATGGATGTGACTTTTGATATAGTGTCCATTCATAAACATGTGTGTCCTTTCATATTTTGTGCCTTTCCATGATTAGTTGTGTCTTTTCATTTATGTACTTTAGTCCTATAAATAGTCATGTAAATTTTCATTTGAAAGCATGAGTTTTGTATGAGTTGTACAAGAGAGTTCATTAATAATTGCGTGTTAATAAACAAGAGTGTTTATATATATTTTTTCCGCTGCAATTTATTTTGAGCCCACATTTTCCAACAATAATATCCCTCCCCTTTTATCTATCTACAACTATCTCTGCATTTCATCCATTTCTTCATCTTGCCCATTTCCACATTCTTGGTACACAAGTTACTACACGAATTATCCAGAAAATACAAATAATAGAAAAATACATAACCATAACAATTGGTATCTCATAGCCATTAATCCTTGGCCATAGATGATGGTACTTGTATGAAAGACATGTAAGAAAACCATAAAAGATTAGATCGGTTTGTGAAGACAGAGGCGCTTAAGAGAAAAGCTACTGAGATCAAATTATAAGAGCAGATATGTGGTTTTCTACCGAGTTACAAGAGCAAAAGAGTGAGTTTTATGGGAAACTTGAGCATATGTCCAACACACTGGTTGTCCCTTACATGGGATCAGCTAGTGAAAACACTAATTCCAGACAGGTATACGAACCCCTAATCACCTAACCAAGGTTGATTTCCCTCATTTTGATGATAATAATCCTAGGTCTTGGATACTAAAATGAAAAGGTAATTTTCACTTGGTGCCTAATATATAGACCATCATCAAACAATTTGGATTCCATTCATTTTGAGAGTAGAGCTACACAGTGGTTTTAGAACTTTAATTTGCAAACTAGTAATTTCACTTGGCAACCGTTTCTTGAATTTATTTCAGTAAGATTTGAGGAGTTAAAGGAGTCTAAATTTATTAATGAGTTTAATAAATTGAAGCAAACCAATTCATACAGAATATGTGGACAAATTTGAAGACTTAAGAGCTTGTATGCTCTTAAGTCATATGTAGTATTTAGAGGACTATTTTGTTGCTAGTTCTATCAGTGGTTTAAGTGAGGAGATTCAAACCTTTATCACTATGTTTGAACCAAAAACCTTCCAGAACATTATTAAGTTTGGGAAGAAATAGATAACTACCTTGGAAGCCATTACTAAGAAACTAAAAGGTCCTGTTAAACCCTAAAAACACACATATTGCCAAACCATAAAACCATACTATCCATCAGCCTATAATACTAAACCCACACCACTTACCCTAGTCAAACCACCCAATGATGTGCTTACTACTACTGAAATGGAAATTTGGAGAGAAAACAGGTTGTGTTATAATTATGATGAGCCATTTTCTTTTAGCCATAGGTGTAAGCAGAGAATTAATTACATGATAAAGACTGAAGAAGAAGAAGAAGAAGAAGAAGAAGAAGAAGAAGAAGAAGAAGAAGAAGAAGAAGAAGAAGAAGAAGAAGAAGAAGAAGAAGAAGAAGAAGATTATACACATGTACATATGACTATTAATGAGATTGTAGGAATGGATGGGGTTACAAAAATGAGAGTTAAGGGAAGGTGCATGAATCAGGATTTGCACATCTTGATTGACTCAGGTAGCATATTGAGCTTTATTAAAGAAGATATTGCTAAGAGGCTATGGTGTCAATTTCAGCTTTCTAAACCGCTCTTGGTTAGAGTAGCTAAATGACAAAATATGGTTAGCTCTAAGTAGGAATTATGGTTAACATGGGAGATGCAAGGGCACAATTTTTTCTATTAACCTAGGTTAATGCAGAATGAGGGGTGTGACATGATTCTTGGAGGGGATTGTCTTAAAGATTGTACACTAATAGAGTTAGATGAGAATATGACTTTTACTGTCACAAGGGCTGAGGAGAGAGTCAAGGTACAAGCCCTTACCAGTACTTCAGACTACAGGTTTATTTCAGGATCTTCACTATTTAAGATGATCCATTGTCAGTATCCATCCCAAATTGATGAGATGTATGTGGTTAAAAAAATGCACGAATATATGACCATAACCTACAAACTTTAAAACTATTATAAGAGTTTTTTTGATGTGTTTGAGGAACCCAAGGGTCTTCCTCTTAATAAGGGTATGAAACATCCGATAATCTTAAAACCTAACAGTGTGCCTAAACATCAAAATCCCTACAGAACTACACATGGCATGATGGGTAAATAGAGAGGATTGTGAAGGAATTGCTCATTTCTGGGATCATCCACGACAGTAAGAGCCATTTTGCTTCACTCGTTGTTTTGGTGAAGAAGAAGGATTCAACATAGAGGCTATGTATTGTTTACAGGTATCTAATTTGCCTTACAATGAAACATGACTACCATATACCAGTAATTAGTGAGCTACTAGATGAGTTGCGTGAAGAAAAATTCTTTTCAAAAAATTTATCTTAGATCATGCTACTTTCAGATCTTGATGAAAGAAGAACATAGGTACCTTAATGAATTCAAAATTCATAGTTGGAATTATGAGTTTATTGTTATGCCATTTGGGCTCTACAATGCCCCAGCCACATTCCAGTCATTACAAGGTATTCATAGAATTATTTAAGGAGATTTTTTTTAGTGTTCTTTGATGACATACTCATTTACAACAAAGATTGGGTTTCTCGTTTGGAGAATATGAGGGTGGTGTTAACTAATTTGAGGGAGAATCATCTATTTTCTAAAAAGATCAAATGTTACTTTGGGCAGCTTCAGGTTGAGTACCTAGGACACATAATTTCTTCTGGTGGGGTGGAAATAGACCCATAGAAAATCAACTGCATGGTTAATTATCCAAACCCTAA
>BMAC01000171.1:1027562-1047382 GCA_014905375.1 Phtheirospermum japonicum
CAACAAAACATGCTTGATAAAAACCCGGACCCTAACCACCTACCCACCCCACACTTAAACCATGCAATATCCGCATTTTAATTAAAAAAAAAAGTAAAAGGAGGGGGAATAGAAACTTCCTTAACTGAGCGAATTTGAGTCGAGCTCGGTAGGGTCCACCTAGGCATCTAAGTAATCCAAGTAAAAATCTAGCATGGATAGTATCTCCCGGCTTCATGAACGCTACTAACTTATCAAATCGCCCAAGGTTGAAGGCAAAAAAACCAAACTTAGAAAAGAAAATCACATAAAATTCAAAAACACAAGAAAATATGTACATAAACCCAAACAAAACGAGACTAAAGACCAAAAAGGACCAAAAGACAACTTGAAAATATTTTTTTTTTAGTTTTCAATTTTTCAAATGTTTTTGGATTTTCATTTTAAGAAGAAAGAAAGAAAATAAAGAAATAAATGAGAAGAACTTGGGTTGCCTCCCAAGAAGCGCTTGTTTTACGTCATTAGCTCGACGTACTCCCTTTTTTTTATCAAGGTGGAAAGATAACAGGAGGGTCCACCAAAATAATCTCCTCCTTATCGGGAGGATCCACTCTTTGGAACATCCTTGGCGCATTGCATGGCTCATATAAGATCCGCCAAAAAGCAAGCGTTCCAAATGGGCAAATGAAGCTCGTCTCGACTAGGTCCTCAGGTGGGATGGTGGTTTTGAAGTGCCCCGACGACTCATCGAAAAAGCAAAAGGAATATTGGTCGGATAGCTTGTCCATCATGTGGTCGATAAACGGGGGAGGGAAATGATCTTTCTTTGTGGCCTCATGAAACTTCTTAAACTCGATCAACATCCTCCAACCCGTTGAAGCCCTTGTGTCCAACAACCCTCCTTCTTCATCCTTAAGAACTAACAAGCCGCTCGTCTTGGGCACCAAGTCAATGGGCTTCACCCACTCGCTTTTGAACATCACGAACATCAAGCCCTCCAATAACAACCTCCACATCCCGGCTCTCACCATATCTTCAAGAATCAAATTCAAGGAGCTAAATACCTCAACCACTCCCGGTATCCAATCAATAGCACTCTTAAGAACATCAAGCCCTTTAACCATCCTCTCCTCCTCTTCTTCTCGGTGCGAGTTTGCAAGGATAATAATCGACTTGCTCTCCTCATCCTCCTCAAGATAATCGTCAATTTTTTCAATCTTATCATCAATAACCCCCACCTCCCCCTTTGAAAAGTCATCGTTGCCCTCAACGACACATCGAGAGTCATCGACACACAAATCGGGGTCACATAGAGGCACAACGGGCTCATCATTAAGAACAAGGGGATCATCATCCTCACAAAACTCCTCAAAATAGGCTTCTCGGTCACTCACCTCCTCGTTGCTCCTATCCTCCATATAAACTCGTTTGACCAAACCTTCGATCATGTCCATATATATCCAATCGAAAATAGAACCTTTTGAAAGAGAAAGCAAAGGGAGGTCCACGAGAGTGGAGTCAAGAGGAGTAAGAATACTCGGATTTGAAAGAACATCTTCTTCCGACGGCGAGACGACCGTATTATCAACCACCCCACACTTCTCGAGGATCGTGACTGGAGTAGTCGGACAAAATAGGCCCACGTGAGGAGTTACAAGAGGAGTAAGAGTCGGCGGAAGGCATGGGCTAGATAACATAGCAAGTCGAACCTTCATATCTGCTATCTTCTTTATCAACTCAAGCTCCCAAGAAGACGAAGCTTCACTCACTTCATTAACATTTGAATATATTGCTCGAGAAGATGTTCGCTCGGGAGGGCCACTTTGGACAATGTAGCTCGCACCTCCAAACAACTCATACGGATCGGGCTTTGGAGCACTAGGGGAGCCACCAATCGGGGTAAGATTGACATCGTAAGACGACCCCAAAAATGGTTTGTTAACATCTCCCATCGTGCGGATGGGGGGGCCACTTGCAACAACGGAGCTCGGTCCTCCAAACAACCCATAATCTTCGTGATCTTTAGCGGATAGGGTTATGGGCATCCCAAAATTGAGAGTCAAAGTAGGAGGACCTCCACACGGGCCGGGATTCCCAAAGCCACCATTATGCATGAGCGGACAATGCCCGGGAACGCCATTACCTCCATACGGGGTGGGAATCAAATTTCCACCACCGACGTTTCCACTCGGAGTCATATTCAACATCGGATTGAAATTATAACCGAGTGGGGTTCCATACGGGCCAGGATTCGGGCTCGACATATTCGGATAATTTGGAAGAGCACCGTAGCCGTACGGGCCGGAAGTCGGGGCTTGCACGTTCGGATAGGAAATTGGAGCTTGCGCGTTCGAATAGGAAATTGGAGCTCCATAAAAACCCAAGGAACCATTCACGCCCGTGAAACTATCAAACCCGACATGGTTTGCACCATGCCCTCCCATGCCGGGTTGCCCATAACCAAATCCACCGTTGGCAACGTGGTTTGCACCATGCCCTCCCACGTTGCCAAGGCCATTATACAACATCTCATTCCCAACATGGTTTGCACCATGCCCTCCCATGTTAGGAATGTATCAACCATAGCTATATGTACCTGACACACTTAACAAAAAAAAATGCAAAAAATAAAAGAAAGCTAAAAACACAATGAAACTACAAGCAAATCGAAAGCCTTAACCAAGTCGAGTCGCACGGCGCTATTTTGATGTGTAGTTTTTTGTGGTTTTGGAAATTAAAGGTTCATTTGGCTCGGTATTATCGGAATTCGATTCAATTGAGAGTTTTAATGTGTTTCAAGCTTGAAAAGTGAAGGAAAATAAAAATAAAGTAATTAAACTAATTAAACTATCCTAGAAGTTGAAATAGCAAGTGGGTAGAATGCCTCGATCGTGTGACTTAATTGAAAATGCAAAGCAATAATAAAAATAAGCAAGAAAATGCAATGTTTCACCAAGTACAAGCATGCAAGCACAAGGTACAACAATGCATAAAAACTCAAATAATGCAAATAAGCAAAAATTAAAAGCATGAATGGATAAAGCAATGAAAATAGACGGGAGAGTTTAAAACTTTATGAAAAATAACAAGCAACAAAGTATAGATCTAGGATTAAGCATGAAACAAAGCATGAAAATTAAATTTCAAATAAAGCATGTGAAAAACTCAAAATCAAGATGATCCAAGACCCGATCTATGATCTAGACGTGTCACTCATCTAGATTCCGTAGCCAATTCTTAAGATCTAACATGAATTCAAGGTGCTAAGACAAAAGGCGTAAAAATAAAGAAAATGCATGAAACATATGAAATTGCGTGAAATTAAACGATCTAGGCCTCGATCTATGATCTAGATGTGTCACTCAACTAGATTCCATGAACGATTCACAAGATCAAGCACAAATTCTAATACCTAAGGCAAAAGGCATAAAATCAATGAAGAACAAAGCATGAAATTAAAAGAAAGCTTACTAGAATTAAAGAGAGAATCCAAAAGCTTGATTGAAATTGCAAGAAATTAAAAATCCAAGGGAGTACTTGAATCCTTCTTGAGCTTACAAACCCAAGAAAAAGATTGAAATTCAATCTAGAGAGAGAAAATAATCTCAAACCCAAGCTTGGGTTGGGAGAGGTGTTCTTTTTCTAATGAAAGGAGTCTATCTATTTATACAAGCTAATTGGGGGTAAATGGGTCAATTATGCCATATGAGCTTGGATTTCCATGTTTTGACCACTTTGACCTGAAATGGTCCACCTTGGAAAGTTTTGGCTCGGTTTGGTTTGAGTTGGCTCAAGGGAATTGCGGTTTGTGCGTGATCGGCCGAAAATGGCGCGCATGACTCGGTAGTGCTCGGCAGGTCTCAGCGACGTGGCTCGGCAGCGCTCGGCATGGCTCGGCAGGCTCGGCGTCGATGCGCACGGGGAGTCAGTCGACGCTCATAGAGAGTTGGCATTGACCCCGCGTCGAGCGATGCCGACAGGTCTCGTCCATGACGAGCACGGTCTCTCGGAAGGCATCGGCCTCGCATCAGCCGATGCGGGTGGGGCGTCTCGGCAGCTCTTGGACACTCTCGGCGGGGACCGCTCGGCAGCTGCCGGTAGGTCTCGGCAGCTGCGCACGGGCATGCTTGGCTCGCGTCGGCTCGGTTCAATTTTCGGGCCTCGATGCCTTCACCTATAAAATAGGAATTTAAACCATAAAAAACCATGATTTACCATAATCCTCAAGTTAATCGAACCATTTAACCAAATTAAATATAAAATTAACAAGAAACACGAAAAACAACCTAAAAACCTAACAAAAAATGACTCAAAACTACTAGAACTGAACCTAAACCCTAACTAAAAACACAAGGAAAAATACAATAATTACATGCAAAACAAGATGCATAACACATAACAACCCCAAAAAATGGTTAAAGTGGCTTTCTTTGGCTGAATATTGGTATAATACTAATTATCACAACATTCTGAAAATCACACCATTGCAGGCTTTGTATGGTTATCCCCCACCCACATTATCTATGAACTCATATACACCCAGCCAAGATGCTCAAGAACTACTCAGCCAAAGGAATGGGATTATACAATCTTTGAAAGAATCATTTGTTCAAGCTCAGGCAAGGATGCTAATGTATGTAGATAAACATAAGAGTGATACACAGTTTAAAGTGGGAGAAGAGGTTTACCTAGAACCGCAACCATCTGCTATAATTATGTGTCCTTACAAAGGAACTTGAAATTGTCTTCCAAGTATTACGGCCTGTACAAGATCCTGGAGAAAACTAGACATGTAACTTACAGGTTAGATCTACCTGAAGGGGCCAAGATCCACCGAGTTTTCCATGTTTCTCTATTGAAGGAGAAATTGAAATCTAACATGGAAGGTTCATCGGATTTACCTCACAAGACCTACAATAGAGAACTTGATATTGCACCTCAATTATCACACTATTGATCGAAGGATGGGCCCAATCCAGCAAGTCCTAATTCAGTGGCTTATTTCTAATACCTTGCATGAAACTTGGGAAGATATCAAGTATTTAGAGAAAAAGGTTCCATATTTTGATCCTTGGGGACAAGGATCTCAAAATTTGGCGAGTATTTTCATGAACAAGAGCATTTTTGAAGGGGAGATAACAAGTTGGTAATGCTGCATCAGGGAAGAAAGGTTAATAAGAGAAGTTAGGATTTTGGGGGAACTTTAACTCAATTATTCAATAAGGAGAGTAAGGATAACCACGTGTAGCGAGTTTGAGGAGTTGTCGCCTAAGCAAAAAGAGAGTCATCACTGTCCACATGTCTTAGATTGGTTGGAATATTACATTAGTATTCTCATTTCATGTTAAGTTAGTTTTGCAGCTTGTTTTAGTGGTCATAGTACTTGTTAATTGTGGTCCCAAGAGTTTGTTATAAGTACTTGTTAGTGGGAATGAAAATTAACAATTATCAGCAACATATTCTTAACTATCCCTCCCTTTTTCCCCTCCTTACAACTATGTCTATATTTCCTCCCTTTCTTCATCCTCCTATTTACACATTCTTAGTAAACAAGTCACTGCACTAATTATCCATAAAATACTAGTGTTCTAAAAATCGCTCTAGACAGCCGCCTAGGCACTCCGCGGCAATTGACTGCTGTGACTTTTACCTCAGTGGCCAAATCTGGCTAGCTTGCTTGGACGGAATTTAGCATCACCTAGTTAGCATCACCGAGCTAGGAACCACCTAAATATTCTTTAATTAAAAAAATATACGATGGAGCCTACTGTCACACTTATAACAACCTTGCCAAAATTATAACGACATTTTTCATGTGTGAACTGACGAGTGAGCATATAGTGAGAGATAGAGAGGGAAGAGAGAAAATAGATGTGTGTGTGCGTGTGAGAGAGAGAGAGAGAGAGAGAGGAAATTTGTGATCATATTAGTTCTCAATTACACAAATGAATTACTTCATTGTGATGGAAATATGAAGTATGATAATGGGACGCTTCTTTTTCTACTTTATCATTGAGGTTCGGTTGGGTCGGGACTGTTAATTGACCATTAGGTTGTCTACTTTTAATGTCACTTGGGCTTGTGTATTTTTCTTCTCTCAAACCTAATTATAATGTCTAAATTTATCTTATAATATTAAAATAGTAATACTAAATTAAGAAATGACTAGGTTGCCTAGGCCCCTAGGCGCTAGGCGTTGATCTGACGCCTTGCGATCGCCTAAGAATTTTAGAATATTGAAAAATACAAAAAATAGGGATATACACGAATCAAATATCAAAAAAAATCCTGAGATAAATATGTACAATTTACATCAAATACCAAACACAAACATTAACAACAAAATGCTTCTTAATATCTAACATTATTGCTCTGTTAGAGGATCAGATGGAGGTTGCTGAGGTTGAGGTTGAGCTCTCATCACTACAGCGATATCATCCATCACCTCCTATTGGAGGATCGCTTGGAGCTATAGTCGGTCTCGTGCATGCACCTTGTAGAGCTCCTGGAGCTGCTCCCAATGAACCAGCTCATCCACCTCTCTTTGAGGCTCAACCTGACTCTGAAAAGTTTTTGTTTTTGTCTATAACTGCATGACGGCTACTAGGATGAGAGGAAGTACTGTCTTCTATGGAAATCTTCAAAGACACAAGTTTCTCGAAGCATCTCGTGCCAAAATATTAATCCTTCATCACCCCGAGGATGTTTAGATAGACCTTGTTCTTGTCAATGTCATCTGGGTCATGTGATGCCTCACGTCTCTCATCTAGACTTTTCAAATACTCCGCCTGAAATATTTTGGTTAATATAACCTTAGTAAGTATTAAGAATGAAATGCATAAATGCATGTATATATATACAGATAGAGAGAGAGAGAGAGATGTATGTTGTGAAATGGGGTCAGTAAATGTGTCGTGGGCTCTCTGATGCATAGAAAGAAAAAACTCATACGTAGTGGGTTTCTTACCCCTTTCTCATGCTGTATTCAATATTTAATAAATATTTCATCATTAATTATCATGTAATTAAATACTTACGAGACAATATTATAAATATAAATTTACTTACGAGTTGACATGCATGACCAATTGCATATCGAGACCCGCCTTTGTGTTTCGATATCCCAGTACCTGGCCACCAGGCACGCTCATCCTATTCTTGCTTACCTGCTTGGACCTCACCTTATTCTTGGGATTATCTCATTCTGCTTGCCACCTCCACTAGTCATCATCTCATACGCACACGGGAAACGTCCCCTTAGTATCCCACATCTTCCACCACCCGTTGAGGTGGCTGGACCACTTAGAACCCATCGTGGCATAAAAAACACCCCTCATGATGCTCTCAGCATATATACTCAAGTCCCAATAACATTTTTTTTGCAAAGTAAAACAATTTAATCAATATTATATAGATATATATATATAATACAAAATATATACATGTGTTTCAAATGAAAAAATTAGTTAATTATCAGGAACTCAGGCCACCAGAACTCGATGCAATTAAGGAATAAGCTCATATTCCATGCATAGGGGTGTACACAAGCCTTGTGGATCCCTCGAGAAATTGTCGGTAACTTTGTCGAGTTAATGCGTAGCCAAAACAATTTATGGTTAATTAGAGAAATATATTAATATATAGAATTTAGTAGATCTGAACATTAATTTAAAGTTACTTATCTTGGGCCGACGACATGGACCTCGACCATATCAGAATATAGTGGCATGAGGCCTCTAGATGTACCGACATCAAACAGAGTGGCCGGAACAGTCGAAGGCAAAGCCCCTCCTGATAAGTCCATCATATCGTTGTCATCGTCTAACTGGACAGCGTGACTAAGATGATGAGCCAAGAGAAGCACAAACTGAAGATGGGTCAAGAGAAGCACCATGCCGACCATCTCTACCCCTCATAAAAAAATAGAAATTGAGCATAGCACATAATCAGAGTCGATTAAAAATAACGCATATTACCGCACATATATATAAATTAAAAATTATTTCATGTTATAAGTGGATCATTTTATACTTCATTCTAACTTGAACCAACACTTGCACTATTTATGTTATCATCAAACTCATCTTCGTCCGTATCTTCATCGGTTAGAAACTCATCTTTTGTCTCATATTTTACCTCACAGAAAATTCATTCGGTCTTACAGTCGGAAATTAACATCCTCCAAGTATATTGAGTTGTGTGTTTCTATAACATCTTCTTAAAGGATTGATCAAGTAGCTTTTGCTCGATAAGATCTATTGTTGATCTAACTTTAATTTTACATGTTTCTAAATAATCCAAGTTTTCTCGTTTCAATCTTGGATACGGGCAGTAGTAAATTGAACAGCTTGGGCAGTGAGCACGAATGGCTCATAGCATTTGAGTCTACGCTTATGATTGACATCAACGAACTTATATTGAGGATGAACCCTTGTGCTTGTGGAGGTTCAATCAAGCCATTCATACTTGAACAAGAGTGTGCTCTTGTAAGGCAACACTGTATATTTAATACTAACAGCTTCTACGAGATGACCGTAATAATGATACTCGCCATCCCCATAGTTTGTTCCTCTTATACAAACACTAGTTCTCAAAGTTGATCTACCTGATCCGTATACAATTGTGTGAAACCTATATCTATTTATCTTGTAACCATGATATGTAGTCACACATCATGATGGACCCACTGTTAGACTCTTAATGTACACGTCAGTGACATTGTTCAAGGGATTTTGTGCCTATAGCGATGGAGCGTAATAAAACTTATTATTCATTATCAATTCGAATATATATACACGATAATCAATAATCAGTTCATAGGAGTTCATGTATATTTCGAACCAATCAAAAAATTCATTTTTCGATTCTTTGTTCAGCCCATCATCTGTAGTATTTGGTTGACATTATTTCACACCCTCCGTGAAACATGTTTAAATTAAAATTTTATTAATTCATTATATAATTAGTTTTTGTAACCAAAATTTGCTAATGATATTTCGAACCTAATAAAACCTTGAAACTTATCACAGTTTAGTAAAATGTTCTTGCCGCACTGAATTCTTCTTTTTTCAATATACTTTTCCCGTTGTTGTGAACGATTCACCATATTATTTGAACAACGAAGGAATGTGGTCATTATCGTCTTCACCATTTTGGCCATGATCATTATGAGGTAAATTTGTTCTTTTTATGGAGACATGATCTTCAAAATAGTATGAAGTGAAAGTTTATGCCTTTTCAATAATATATGTGTTTGTTATTGAGCTCTCAACGCTCGCCTTGTTCCTCACATTGTCCTTCAGATTGCGATGGACCAGCAATTCTCGCTTCATATGCTAAGTGAACTGGAAAATGCTCCACGAAGTGAAAAACTCTAAGCGTAAAGATCTTTAAAGCTGACATAAAATTAGAGGAATATCACTCTCCAAATGACTCATAGCATCAGTCCCAGTAACTCTAGAACTGAGGTCCTTGAAGAACAAACTCAACTCTATTAGGTCATTCAACACTAGATGGGGAAGCAGTTCTCGAAAGTCAATTGGTATCAACCTTTGCATGACCACATGACAATCCTTGTTCTTCATCTCGAACAATCTCGTCCCTTCATATTGATGCAACATCCTGGATTTTATGTATATCCATTTGGAAACTGAAGAGGTTTCACCCATTCACATAAGACAACTTTTGATGCCTTATCCAGTGTGTAACAAGCTTTAGGATACTTTTCTGATGCGTCTTGTTGTAGCCTAGATCAAAGACAATATTCATTAAGTTCATCCATTGATTTGAGAGTATTTTTTATCTTCCCATTGACATTCATCACCATGTTGAACACGTTATCAAATACATTTTTCTCGATGTTCATAATATCTAGATTATGCCAAATCAAATTTGTGCACCAGTACGCTAAATTCTAAAAGATGCTTCTTTTGCTCCAATCACTTGATTTGGTTGTGTATCCATTGACGCTGCTGCATCCAGATTAGTAAATTGTAGAAACCCCAAACTTTATATCTTTGCCAAAATCTTCATTTTTGATCGGGCACTCGGCAATGGAGTCTCCATCTTTCTAATTTTCTGAAAACTTCATAAGTCTTTTTGAGAAAGATGACTACAATTAATAAAACTTCGATGATTATCAAACCAAGAATTCTTCCCAAACTTGAGAGTAAATGCATTTGAACATTCCATACAATATAATCTAGTTGTGCTCCAACTAAACAATATGGAGTAGGTAGGAAAATCGCTAATCATCTACATAAGGGTTGTCCACAAATGAAACTTTTGTGTTTATAGATATCATATGAGTGTTCACCAACCGTGCATAATTGATTTAACTCGATGATTAGAGGTTGTAGAAAAACATCTAACTTATCCTTAGGATTTTTGTGTCCAGAAACAAAATCACTTAAAACATGTGTTGTTTTTCATACACATCCAGGGAGGCAAGTTATATGTAGTGACTATTAACGGCCACGAGGAATATTGTGCCCAGAAACTTCCAAAAGTTTGAAAACCATCTATGTATTAGGCGGAAAACTTTGGATGATATTAAATTAAATATCTCCAAACCTTTGAATTTGATAAGAAATGCACATCACCATCGTCAACAACGTGTTTTGCATGTCACCTTATATCCTTTGCAGTTGTTGTAGATGCATAAAACCTTTGAAATGGGGAGTTAAATAGAAATAATATATCTTCTTATACGTAACAGTGAACTTCCATCATTTCGCTTTTCCTTTCTTAGAGGGTTTAAGCCGAAATTGATTACAAAACTTGCAACTAGTCAGATCAGATTCGTTTCTCCAGTAGATCATATAATTATTTCGGTAACAATCTATCTTTTCGACTGGTAAGTCCATACACCTCAATAACTTTACTGTTATTATATAAGTTATTTGATACATAATCTCCTTTTGACATAACCTCTTTGATTAGATCAAGTACTTGTTCATAAAGACGTGTATTTCTCTAACTTTAAAGTCATGAGACGAAAAACTAGAGACAACTGATAATATTTTTCACACTCAGGATACAAAGACTGATTTCCAACTCTCAACATATCATATAAATTATGGGCCTCAGGATTTGATAATTCTTCTACATCACCAACCACATCAAAGTCGAGATCACTTACATCTAAACCATATTGATATATGTATTTAAGGGTTCTTAAGAGCGACGTAAGATGATCCTCCAATGTGAACCTCATGGTCAACACGATGCATGAAGCCAAGATTTGTTTCACCATGGAAAGTCCAAATATATTAATCTGGTACGAATCTATTTTTAACTAGGTGATAATTGATCTCGTTGACATCGTGATAAACTACAGTTCCTATATTAAGTATGACTACAAGGACACTTTGATTTTTCCTTGTCTTTCATTGCATGATGCGTGAGTGCAAATTGAATGTAACACACCACCTTTACCACAAACGCTTTGGATCGATAACCATCTGTCTCTGTTTGTCATTCAACTACGGTCAGAACTCATACTATGACTTTCTAATTATGATTAATAAATATATAATCACAAATAATGAGTGGTACATATGTGATTGAATTAGAGATAAACGAGGGAGATTACATATAATGCTTGAGCCTTTTTTAAGGGTCTTATCCTCTTATCTTATTCAAAAATGTGATCTTTGGAAAATTTTATATGAGAAATGATGTAGAAGATAATCGTATTGCTTATTTTGAGGACCTAAGATTTTTGGCAACATGTCCCCTTAATTCTCTAAGTACACATATACTGTAGTGTAGCTGAGAACAAACGAGAGAGAGGGATTAAAATTTAAAAGTTCACAAAATACATACGTACTAAGATAATCATATTACAATCACATTCTCAAACACTCTAAATAAGTGGACAAGTGAGAGTTTAGTATTAAACTCTCTATTGATACTAACTCTCAAATGGGTATTAGGTAAGGTATTTGATTGTATAAAGACGAACATAATCGATCCGTCGATAATCAATGGGTTACCAACAGAACTTGTTGGTTTGTCAACTACAACATTCAAACTCAAAATTCTAAACACACACACACACACGCAGAGAGAGACGAGAGGGGATGATGTCAACCATCCCCTCAATTTTTTTTCTTTTAATATTTTTTATATACATGTGTATATATACTATCGTACCCACAACAAATTTCCAAACACATCCCGTCAAACTGGTTTTGAAAGTTAAGTTCATAATAAGTGAGATATTTAAACCCTTAAGAAAAATTTTGTAATGATTAATATTGTAAACTTAAATTTGGTTGTCATTTTCTTCTTTTTTGTTTCATCAATTAACTTGGTTATTATATTTGCATTTATTACATTCAAGTTAATATTTATTTTAAAAAAAATTCGAGTCAATATTTGTTAGAACTTAACAATAACCTTAAATAAAACTTGAGCTACGTATATCTTCTTAAGTTAAGTCATTTGGCTTTGCTCCGCTTACCAAAATCTTGCGCCCACCCCTACATATACAATTTTGATTTTGTTAAGCAATTTTTATTTTTTGTATGAACCAAAAAATAATAATAGTACTTAACTAGAGATTTATCATGCGGACACCCCTTACATATATCAAAATATCAATATATAAATATATTTTGAAAATCAAATTTTTTTGTTTAGGAAGCTAAAAAAATAAAATAATGCTTATCTAGAAATTTTAGGTGAGAAGCGAAAGTTTATTGGTGGAGAAATATTGATGATCCTCGTTAATTGATTCTCACGTGTTGTAATTTGCAATGTGAAAATCTGAGTTGTGTTGTGGTTGGACGGTCGTTGATTGCTCAACTAAACCAATAGTATATGACAATAAAATACCTTTCATTCTTGCAATTTCTCGCATTGTCACATCCGAGCCATTTTTGGAGTAACATTTAGTCTAAAGATGCAAAATGTATGCTTCACCATTCCTAATTGTGTATACACATTTTCATGTCTTCAAGTACATTTTGTATGGATGGATGTATTTATCTAATTTTTATAATTTAAAATAGTCCAAAGTTATATTGCACAAAATAAAAATCGATTATCATTTGATAAATTTCATTAATTGATATTTGTGCATCTAAAGTAAAATGATTTTCACGTGAAATTGAATATTTGAAACTAATGTCACAACAGCAAAAAAAATAGAATATTTTTGTTTCTAGATTTTCTATGGGAATATTGAGGGGAGAATCTCTCGGTAATGATAAGAAAGTCATCGGTAATCACTTTGATGAGGGGAATGAGGGAAATCTCCCCTCGATAAAACCCTCCTTGGTAAAATTTATCGAGGGAAAAATGTGCTCTCGGTAAACATTCCAAGGGGAATACCGAAGGATTATTTATTGTGTAAATCAACTGAGCCTTGAATCGGATTGCCGTCGGAAAAATCGAGGGGAGCATCACCCCCGAAAATATTGATGAATATAGTACCCTCCGTTTTGTTTAATAATAATAATAATAATTATTATTATTATTGATCCCTGTTTTTATTTAATATACCCAAAAAATCAAAAACTATAAACAAAACATGAAAAAAAAATCATTAATAAACAAGCAAATGAATTAGATAATTATTTAAATTTAATCAAATTTACAATAATTAAATTTATTCAACCAAAATGTCAGAAATATCAAAAGTTTACAAAAACATTCGATCAGAGGAGTCCTATGACGCGGGGGCTGCGACGGGTACTGCTGAAATCGAGCTAACAGCTCGGCCATTAGCGCGTTCATCTGCGCCTGAAACTCCTACTGCTTCTACACACGTAATACCTCAAACTAATTGTACCTATCTTCCATCTCCTGTTGAACTCGTCTCATGGCCTCTAATTCCTCCCTTAGCGTCTAGAGCTCCCTCACCTAAGTCCTGTCGTTCTGGGAGGAGGAAGAACCGCTGCCTCTAAAACCTTTCGTGGAAGCCACCAACTTTCCGAAGTAATCCGTGCTGTAAGGTCAGTCCTTACTCGACCTGATGATGTCGAGATAAATAAGATCAGTGTCAACCTCGTTATCTGAACCTATGAAGAAGCACGTGCTTTATCTAGACGTCGCCGATACTCCTCCTGAAATACAAGTCGTTAGTAACATGAAAACCAAAATATAAGTTAAGTTATAATATTTAACATAAAAACCAACAAACAAGTTAAGTTATAACTATTTAACATAAAAAGAGACTTGTATCAGTATTACTAGATCTCGTATCAACCCACGTGACGTCGCCCTTCTTGTAGGTACGTACAAAATCTTGGTACTCAGTGTTCGGCTCACCCGTCTCCCGCTCCTGTATGCAAATGAAATGATTAAGTAATTAACATTAAATAAATAAATAATGTATTATGATCTAAAGTTACTTACGATTTCATAAGAATAATCGATCATAAATCTAGACCCCTTAGTATGCTTCGACATCCCAGTACCCGAACCATCATGCTCGCTTCGCCTATTGGCGCTGCACTGATCGAACCTCTTCTTGTTCTCAAAGTTATCCAACTCTACATTCCATGTCTTAGTTGAGATGCATGATAGATAGAGTTAAATCATTAATCATTTATAATAATAATTCATAATTTAATACAAATATACAAGAAAATCATTTACATCCAAATGCCTTTGTCAATGACTTTTGGTGGTTGTACAGTCTGATCACGAGTCTGTTTATATCCGTTATGTCGTTTCTCATATTGTCCCCTCTCGTATGGAAAAATGTCATATGTACAATTCGTAGATTATACAATTTCATATCTCAGTAACAACGATCTTACAAAACAGAATAATTATAATTCGATTGATATATGATTCTCAAAATTAGATAAGGATTAGCGAAATTTAGATATGAAAATTCTAATTAACTGAAGCATTTAATTGTACATGTAATGTGCGTACTTTTCAATTCTTCAAGAGTTGAAAGTACAACGTAATAGTTTTTTGTTTTTTTTTCGTTATAAGATATAAAACAAGTTAGTTGGGTTCGTTTGAATAAAATGAGCAGCAGCTTTGACCAGTTTGGCAGAGGAAAAAGTTTATTTGGACCGTTTGGATAATGTCACTGATCTTTCCAATTGCGTTACGTGCGGTTTATATGCAGTTGCCTAATTTTGGTCATTGTTCTTCTTTTTCCTTTGTGAAATATTCTAATTGATCAATTACAAAGATGTTTTTTATTGTTAAGTTATACAATTTTGAACTTGTTCAAAACTTTTTTTTTTTTAAATAGTTAGCCAACCTGTACTCCATTCAAATACGCTTAGATTTTTTTATTGTTAAGTTATACATTTTTGAAGTTGTTCAAAATGTTCTTTTTTCTTGTAAATAGTTAACCAACCTATATTCCATGTCAAATACGATTAATTTTAGAGTATTAAACTTTTCTAGTTAGTCTGAATTTTTCTAATTAATCTTATCATCTGATCTGGGTTGTTAAATTCGATACTTGAACGCCTATTCCATGGTCATTATTATACTTCATGATTCTTTCATAATATTTTGGTCAATAATTATTTTTTCTTTCTGAAAGTAATTAGTTTTAGTCAATCAAATTGAAAAGTTACTTTTCTTTTCCATTTGATTGCTTTGAGTGTTCTTGGTACCTACTCAATGGTCATTAGTTTTACTTTCAAGGATTGGTTTCAACCGTCTAGGATATACTTTTATACATCAGCTCGTCCAAGAATTTTAGATTAATATAATGGAAAATGCATCATCTTACCATTAGTATGTCAAGTTTCTTTTGTAAAAAAATAAAATAAACTCAATCAGGGCGGATCCAGGATTATTTGTTTGGGAAGGTCGTGTATTAAAAGAAAAAAATAACTTGGTGAAATGACGATAATCGACTCGTATTATATTAAAGAAAAAAAATATATTTTTAACCTTTTTTGGTGTTACGATAAATTAAAGAAAATATAAAATAAAAAATAAGAAGGCAAAGAAAATAGGAGCTAGAGAGAATGAAAGAAAATAAGAAATATATGTGTTTACTTTTTAGTTGGTAGCATTAATTTGTGAGATTGGGAAAAGAAAAAAAGGAAAGACGAGGAAAAAAGAGAGAAATMAGTGATACTTTTTTAGTTTTATATTGTTGTTTTTTAATGTAAATAACGAGAAAGAAAAAATAAAAAGAAAGAGAGAGTGGTGATATTTTTAATTCTATATTTTTGCTTTTAAAATTTAATTAATGAGAAAGAMYAAAATAAAAGWAAAAMAAAATGAAGGWTAAATAATATATGAATTAGTGGATAAAAAGAAAGAAAAAAGAAGAACACTAAAAAGAAACAAATGAGAAAGAGGAAAATAAAAAGAAAGATAAAATATAGAAAAACAAGAGATAAAGAAAGAAAAAAGAAGGATATAAAAAATATAGAAAACAAGAGATAAAAGAGAAATATAAAATAAGGGAAAATGTACAAGAGGAAGAGTTGAACCACAAACCATTTGAAAAGATATTAATTACACCAACCACTAGACCAAGTTACAAATTTATAAATTTTGGAATGTATATATAATTATAAATAACAAAACATTATAAATAATATTAGGGTTTTTGAATTTTCTTGGGGGGGCCGTGGCCCCCTCAAGCATATGTATAAATCCGCCCCTGAAATCAATATTGTTTCATAAGATAAAATTGTTAGAAAAATTACAACTCTGAGTCGAGCACAAACAGGAACTGTAAAATATGTCACAAAACTGGAAAAAAAAAAATACAAGAAAATAAAAAGTGATAAATATCAAGTCGAGTCGAGTAAACACTCTGTCCGCAAGACGAAATAGCCTCGGTAGTGCCCTTCGGTTTTGGCTATTTGTTTCCAAAGATGAAACGACTTCGTCTCTGGTATTACAGCACCGTAAATACCAGAGCTCCGGCGAACTGGTCGAAAGTGAACTGAGTTACGTAAAAATAAAATGCAGAAAAACAGTGTATGAATAGTGGTTGGAGCTCTCTGGATTTTTCAGGTGAATTTGGTATGTGAAAAATGTAGGAGTACTCACCCTTTTATAGGGTTGTCAGGGGATGTAACAGCCTGCCAGTTAAATGTCATTAAAACATTCAAAAACGTACCTGGCACCTGACAGCATGAACCTGGACAGGTTCAGCGTGTAAAAACATTGCGTGTTTAAATTCATTTGTTTGGAAACGTCTGAACGGTCAGGTAGCCGTTTTCGTAACGGTCAGGAGTGAGTTCAAAAGCTTCTCATGTGCGTGTAGGTTCAAAAAAGAAAGCGTCGAACCAGGACCCCACACACGGACCAGCCAATTCGGACCAATTGTCCAGGTCCCAGGTTCGGATCCGTCATCGGCTCCGCCTTTGGCAGACGGGCGAACCCAAGTCCAAGCCCACACACGGACCAGCCAATTCGAACCAATTGTACAGGTCCCAGGTTCGGGACCGGGCTCGAATCCGCCATCGGCTCCGCCTTTGGCGGACAGGCAAACCCAAAAGAAAGCGTCGAACCAGGACCCCACACACGGACCAGCCAATTCGGACCAATTGTCCAGGTCCCAGGTTCGGATCCGCCATCGGTTCCGCCTTTGGCGGACGGGCGAATCCAAGTCCAAGCCCACATACGGAATAGCCAATTCGGACCAATTGTCCAGGTCCCAGATTCGGATCCGCCATCGGCTCCGCCTTTGGCGGACGGGCGAACCCAAGTTCAAGAGCCCGCGTGAGCTTTGTTTACACAAAACGCACAACACTCTCTGGCCCACTTGATGTACACTAAAAAAATGTAAATCAATTTTAAACTATCTTTCACATTGACTAACATTCAATTCAATGTGGGATAAACGAAATTGCACTTAAGCAACCGTTCAACTTCCAAGCATTATTTATCACTCACCAATAAATGGATTCGAGAAATTCAAAAGGCTATAATTATCTACCATTTAATTAGAATAAATCCAATTTACAAAATAATAATAATAATAATAATAATAATAATAATAATAATAAACAATGATATATACCTTCAAAATGGAGATTGGCGATGGCGTAGTCTGGGGCGTAAGGCGTTAACGTGCGATAAGACCTTTTTTTCTTTAAACTAAATATGTTCATTATTTTCGTTTTTTCTTACACTGATTGGAATAAAATTCAGGTCGAATTATAGGATTTCTTTTTTTTAAAATATATATATCATATAAGTTCATTTTTTAAATTTTTTTTTAATATACTTAGACAAAACGAGGTTGAAGCCAAAAAAAAAATTTTAACTCGTAGTATAATTTAACTCTTTTTCGGTTACCTCTCTAACACTGCTCGCATGAAAATACGATGAGCCCGGCCCGGCCCGGACCCGAATTAGCCCCACTATCTACGCCATTAAAACTGGGTGTAGAAACTATATGCATGTATAATATAAATAAGACATCAACAGTAATACTCATTTTTCCATCCCTATTCCAAAACTCATTAGGGAGAGAAATTTGCGTGACGATAAGAAAAACAGACAAATCCTTCCCACAAAAATTAGACGAAGAAAGCCATAAGAACTAATTATAGAGTGATATTAGATAACAAGTAACAACAAATGAAAACGCATATCTAATCCGAGAAATTGCATCTATGCTATTTCAGGTGAAGTATCTCGCATGCGTATAATTTAAATATCGTGAAAAGTTAATATATAAAAATTCACACAATCCCAAATACATAAGAACTAATTCACGGAACTCAAACACGCTACAAAAATGCATACGGGTTCAAATGTTATTACGAAAATGAATAATATATTTAATATGAACAATTTGTTCGCTAACAGAATTTGAATCATTATTTAGTCTCAAATAAATTATAAATATAATTAAAAAAAAAAACTTACCATCACTGTGATGCTGTATTGATCGGAGGGTTGAAATTCACTTAAAAGTTGTTGACATTTTAGTACTAATATAATAAATTAAAATAAAGAAACGCCCCCTCTACTGAAACCATAGATGTATCTTTCGTTAAAAACCATGAAGTTTTTGTCAAACTAAAAAGTCTTGAAGTTAGAAGTTTGATTCAACTTAATTAAAACAAGTAAAGAAAAAAATAAATAAATACCATTCATATTGTTGTCAACTTTTATTAAAGCAAATGGAAAGCTAGAAAATTCCATGATTCTTCTTTGATCTATTATTTTCTTTTTTCACGTATAAAAGTGGCCGAGCGGACATCAATAAATTCTTTATTAATTTAACTTTCATTCAAATAGATTTTCTTCTAACTAAACTCTCATTCATTTTATTTAATTTTCTTTTAATCATATTGCTACGAAGCAAATTGTTCTATTGCAAATCGCTCCATGTATTTTTTCTTTGTCGTACTTTTTATTTTTTGTAAAGTCATTTATTAATATTGTTGAGTTTTTGTCTTTATTTTTTTAAAGATTAAACATCAAATAAAAAATTATTTAATATTTATAATAATTAATAAATAGATTAGACATGTACAAGGCACGGGTTGAGAATACATTATTTTAATTTTTTATTTTAGATTTAAATTTTGTAATTATCACAAATATTTTTTATATTTATCTTTTGATAAGTCCCGTGTAATACACGTGTGTTAAACAAGTATATATTAATGCAAAATCCTCTCTAATTTATGTGTCTGCTTCGTATATGTTCGCTTGGATAATAAATATTTTTGGTGCTTTCGGTTGCTTATGTGTCATCCGAGCCTAATATATACATAATTTAATATTTCTTTTTATTGTATCTTGCCTAATTTAATATTTCTTTTATTATATTTAGCCTAATTTAATAGTTTTTTTTATTTATTTTGTCTAATTCAATAATTTTTTTTATACTCCTAATATAAAAATATAAATAAGTCATATATAATTAGTAG
>BMAC01000171.1:1056846-1080254 GCA_014905375.1 Phtheirospermum japonicum
ATTGCACAGTGCAATTATATGTCCAGGTTCATTGTGCTTTTTACACAGTACTGTAGTGCTAAAATCAGTCCAGTTTTTTTTAATTTAATTATATATATATATATATATATATATATATATATATATATATATATATATATATATATATATATATATATATATATTACGTTTTAAAACATGCAATATGTATCTTAAATTGTAGATCTTGAGAATGTGATTAATTTGATATATATATTTCATTCAAAACGAATAAAATTTGAAAAATTTATGGTTTGTTGAAAATTTGAGTTTCATTTCAAATTTTTGAATTTGCAGTTTATAGACGAAATTTGCGATGCTTTTTGTATACAATCGTAGTATGTTTTTTTTCTTAATCTATTGTGCTTTCTAAAGAACAATGTAGTGCTCTTGTAAACGTTGATATATGTCCAAAATACCATTTTTAATTAATTAATGCATTTTTTTACATTATTACCATGCTGACATGTCATGATCTCAACCATCAAGATTATCCAATCTAATGGTCAAGATGAGTCCCTAGGTTCACATATAATGACGGTTCTCATTGAATCAACCTATATATATATATAGTATATATATATATATATATATATATATATATATTAATACAAAATTCTCATATCTTATGTGTCTTTTTGTCACGCTTCGTTCTGGTACTTCAGTATCATCCAAGACTGATATTTACCTAATTTAGTATTTTCCTTTTATTATATTTTAATTAATTTAATATATTTCTAATGTTATATTTTGCCCAATTTAATATTTTTCTTTATTGTAGAGTTTTTAATTTAATATTTTCTTTAACATATTTTGCCTAATTCAATATCTTTCTTTTATTCTACTAATATAAAATATAAATAAGTTATAGCAATTAGAAAAAATATATATAAGATGAATTAATTTATTTTTTTTATAATAAAAGCTGAAATTATGTTATTTGAATTTTAAATATTTATTTAAGAAAAATACGACTTATATAAAATTATTACGAAATAAAAATAATAAATAAAATATAAATATAATTTTTTATATAATCCTAATATTAATAAATTAAAATAACTTTAAAAATATATGTGAAAAACTATTGTTATACCAATAAAAGGGAAACAGAAAGATAAAATAAATAATAATAAATTATTACGCATAGGAAAATAAATATTAAACATATTCTAAACTTCTTTATCTAATCCCAATATAATGTATTGATACACACATTACATATCTATATGAACAAATTAGTGTCTAACACAAAAAAAAATAATAAAATAATATTACATATACTACAAGTTAGATGCATGACGTTTTTTTCAATAAAATTATCAGTGTCTTATAAATATTAATTTTTTATATCACATATTCACACGTGACAAGCGGGTATTGTATGTTTTACATTTTTTCAAACTTATTTTTTTACGGGTTCCCCCGTCAAGTTTAGGGTATTTTGATATACTTTACAACTAATTTCATGACTCGTTGTTGTGAAAGTCAGTCTTACTGTAAAAATAATTTATTGTGAAAAATAATATTCTCGTAACTAGAATAAATAATGTTACGATCTCTATTTATCATTTTCAATATTATTAGTATTTTTAATTAATATTTCTCATTTCTAAGGGTGTTAAATTAGTGTGTATATATATATATATATATAGGGGGTAGATCAAATTGGTCCACTTCTTATAATGAGTCCGTAGGGCCAAATCACAACCATCCAATACATTAGATCCAACGGATATAAATTATCTTAGGTGACAAATACATCTCTGTCTTTCAAAATGTGCATCAACAAAATTTTAAATATGCACCAATTAACATTTAAATGAATATTAATATTATTAACTAATATAAATCACATCATTTATATTTCTTTCTCTCCTAAATTAATAATTTCACTATATTAAAATCTCTCTATAAGTCTCAGAAAAATATAAATATTGACAAAATAAATTATGTCATATTATTCCTTACAACCTAAGTAACAATACCCATACCATTTTTCCCAACAAATTTGTACATTTAAAATTCTAATTGAGATTATTGCGAAAAATCAAATAATAAGAATATAGAAATTAACTGCACATTTAGACGCATGTTATTGCACATTAAAAGTACACATTAATGCATTATTAGAATGATAACGATGTTTGCATTATATGTCATATTTCTACAAGTCGATTTTCAACAGTTTTATTGCACATTTAATGATTTGTTAATGCATATTTGTATGTCCGATGATGCATAGTTAGTAGTACAAGTATATAATAATACATAATATATGTTTATAAGTCGACCATCCTCAATTCAATTTACATTAATCAAATCTAAATCTAGTAAATGTCTGAGATTTGGCCTTATGGACTCATTTTGATAATTGGACACATTGGATCCAATTCCTATATATATGTGTGTGTGTTACAAAATTTTAGAGTTTCATTTTAGGGTTTAGTTTTTCAATATAGGATCCCAACAGAAATTTATAATCGTACCAATTATATGTGATTATACATGCTCAACGGTTTGGCCAAAACGGCCAAACCGCCGGTTCGAACCAGAACCGGAACCAAACCGCCAATAAGGCGGTTCGGTTTCGGTTTAAGCATTTTCCCAATCGTGAACCGGCGGTTTGTCTTTTTTTTTTTTTTTTTTTTTTTTTACACTTGTAAAATATCCATATTCTAAATTATTTTTTAAGATCAAACTTGTTCGATATTTTGAATTGATGATCAACAAGAAAAATAATTTATCTTATAAGTAATAGCCTCACGATCGCGATGAAAATATTAGTCGTTCTTGTATCTAACAACAATTCGATAAATTGGTGATAACTTATATCTTTCGCCCTCTCTAAGGTAAGTAAGATAATATGTGCACTTTGATTTTAAGGTGGGTTATTTACAATTTAATATATAACTTATTTCAATTGTTAAAGTAATAATTTCAAACTTTAAATTCGAATATTTAAAAATTATTCTATCTCACTCATTTAAAGTTCATAAATCACGTATGCTTCACATATACTATATATATATATATATATATATATATATATATATATATATATATAATATATATATATATATATATATATAATATATATATACTATATATATATATAATTACTTGAAATTAAAATTTCAGATTAACTTTAAATATTTAAAATAGTTCAAGTCAATTCCTTTTTTATTTTGTTTTTTTTAATTTATTAAAAGTGCTATTTCTATTTTCTCACTTAAACTCAAATCTCAAATATTCTAATATGAATTTCTTATTTTAAATTCAAATATTTTAAATTATTCAATTTCAATTTTTTTAATTAATTCAAATTTTCGAAGTGTTAGTTCTATTTTCTCACTTAGCCTCTAACATTTATAAAGAAATTTATAATAGAAAAATAAAAAGATTTAACTTCAGAAATTTCAAATATTCTAATTAAAATTTCTTATTTTAGCTTCTAATATTTTAAATGGTTCGAGTTCAGTTTCTTTTTAATTTTTTGAATTAATTCAAAGTATTATTTCAATTTTCTCACTTAACCTCACATTTTTTTTTAAATAAAATTGAAAATAAACATAGGGAAAAAATCAAAATATATGAATTTAAGTTAAAAAATTCAAAATATCTTTTTGGATCAAACCGGCCAACCGAACCGTGAACCAGCGGTTCACAAACCGCTGGCAACCGACTGGTTTTAGGTTCGATTGCGGTTTGTCATTTCTTGATAAACCGAACCGGCGATTCGAGCCGTACCGTAGGTTCCGAACCGTTGAACATGTCTATATGTAATGATATATGTCAGTTATATTTGATGATAAATTACAAAATTTTGGTTTAGGGTTTATTTTCCCATTTTAGGGTTTAATTTTTCATTTTAGGATTTATTTATACATTTTAAGATTTTAGATTTTAAATTTAGAATTTTAATTATTTGTGATAATATATATCAATTATATGTGATGATATATACCAATTAAATATAATAATATACTAAAACTATATATGATAATAAATTAAATTAATGGGTGTACCGTGTAACCAAATTCGCGGTATAATTAGCATTGTCAAACGGGCTAGCCCGCTTCGGCCCGCCACGGGCTGCCCCAAAACGGGGCGTGCGCGGGCTAGCCCATTTTTTCGCGGGCTGGTGCATTTTCTTTTTCTTTTTTTATAAAATCTTATTTTTATGTTTAAAAAAAAACTATTGTAATATTTAAAGTATTTTAACGGGCTCATAGAAAATAAAAAGAAAATAAAAGAGTACAAATATGCCTTCAAATTTAACCAATATAAATTCTACTTATAAATTATAATAAAATATAAAATTAAAAAAAAGGGTCAGCCCGCGAAAATCCGCGGGCTTAACAGAGCGGGCCAAAAAAATCCGCGATTAAAATACAGAAAAATGATTTCTAATTAACCGAAGTGAGAAGAAAAAATACAGTCCAATCCCATCCATTTACGCGGAGAGACGGACCAACTCGCGGACTTTAGCCCATTTTAACAGCTCTAGGTACGATAACTCCAACCCACCCAATCACCCCCTAAAAGCATACATGATTTGCCAAACGGGCGCAACATAAAATTCAAAGGCTGTAACCAGTAAGCATAGCACCGCCCAAGTCTCCAAAAAATCAGCAAAGAATTAATGGCAAAAAATTAGTCAAATATTAACAGTTAATCAATATCTAATAAAATCCATAGTCGATTTTGAATCATCAAGTTGCCGCACTCAATTCCTTGTTCCCATTGGCCAAATAATTGATCAAAATACATCAATTGATTATCAATCTTTCCATTTGAACAAAAAGTCGAATATTTAGTGAAATAACAATGATATTAACTATTCACACCTCCCAAATTGGTACCAGATTTTCCATTTCAACGACAAAAAAGTTAATTAATATAATTAAAATGATAAATATTACAAATTTTTTTCTTTCAATTATATCCTTACCTTGAAAGAGGAAAGGATAAAAGTTATAGCTATTATTCCTAAGATGAAATATGTTTGAAAAAACAACAACTCAATTTCTATTCTAATTTTTTTTCAATTATAATTTAGTTGATATTAATGTACATTAAATATTGACAAATAATAAAGACAATAAAAATTGTATGTTAACAATGAAAAGTGTGCTTTAGCCGGAGGGAGTATGAAATTTTGTGACGAAATATGTTATAGCTATTAATATGTGAATTGACATGCGATCACAAGAATTATATTGGTTATTTCTTGATACGCTGTGCAAACTGGCCTGACAATTTACTTTTCTTATATGATCTTACTTAATTATTAATTTAATTTAGGGTGTGATTGGTTGAACTGATTTAAACAACTGATAGTTAGTATTGGTAGCTGATTTTAAATTAGTGCTTAATAAATAAGTTGATTAAAAGTTAATTTACCAATATAGATATGATTGAATAATATAAAATATTATAAATAAAGAATAAAAAAAATATAAAAAGTAAAAGAAATAAAATTAATAATCAATAAACACTTCCCAAAATATTCTTTCAAGAAATAAAATAAATACATGAAAAATAATAAATAAAAATAATTATAATAATAAAATAAAATTTACTTATCACTAATAAAAAGCAAGGCCTCCAAGTAGAAAAGCAAGTCGAGGTCCCGAAGATGATGAAGATTATTTGAATTAATATAAGAGGATAATCGGAAAGAGAATCGAAAGAAAGTATTTGAAAACTTTGAAGAGAGAGAAGTTGAGAGAATAGAGATGGAAAAATACGGTTGTGATAATTCGTCCGCTTAATTCATAATTATTATATCATAAATAAAATGGGGAGAAATAATTGATTCCCTTAAATAGATTATAAATATCCCAAAATTAACGCAACTTTAATTCTGACCAGAGTTTCGTAATTTTGAGATAGAATTAAACTCATATTATAAAAAAGACAATATAAATAGTATAAATAGAACAAAATCTAACCAAATGTAAATTGGGAAATTTGTTTCAAAAAACAGATTTCTTGGCATTTTCTCTTGAATTTAATAGGACTCAAGGCCCCATGTAACACTTTTAAGGATTTAGATTCACACCCTCCAAATTGATCAAATCAAATTGAGTAGACCCGGTAAACCCATAAAAAAACATTTTTCAAACACAGCACTATTAAAATTCCAAAAATATTGTTTTGATAGAAAAACAAAATTAAAAAATCTCTACTCTTCAATCTTTATCCTTGATAATAAGCAAATCTAATATTTTCACCCTAACAAATGACTGTGACAGTATTATATAACTAAAATTTTAAATTTTACTTGAAAATAAATAAAGTATGAACACTTATATGCACACTGAACAGGGCCGGCCGACTTCAACCAAGTCCTTACCCAATTCCCCGTTAGGATACCCGCCACGTGCCTTTCGGCCACACCAATTGTATATACAAAAGATAATATTTATTACTCATAATATTATATATAAAATAATTATAGTGTTGTAAATGCATTATGACTCACTTATATTTTGATTCATTGATTTATTAATATTTATAGCTTAAAATTAAAATAAGAAATCTTATTTGATGAACAATGTCACATCGTCATAAAAACTCTCCATTTAACATATTTCATTTATAATAAATGAGTAGTAGCTAGCACAACACTTAAAAAGAAAGAAAAACTAAAAAACTGTTGAAGGAAAAATACAATTAGTGTGCATTTATCAATAAGTAACTGATAAAGGTCAATTTAGGTATTTGTTAACGTCTCCTTCGTCTCTATTTTTATGTTTTCTCCTTATACTTTCCTTTTACACGTTATCATCACGAAACTCTAACCTATGAGAGTGATCGACAAATAAGCCTTCATACCTTATACACAATTTTTGTAGGTCAAGACTCTAACTGCGTTGTAAGTTTGAAAAATCGTTTTCTCATATTTCAACCGTTGGATCACGTTACAATTTTCACAGAACCTTCAAGACCTATTAAACTATGTTCTGAATGGTGAAGATTGGATTTTTAGATACGAGGAAGCATTTACAAAATTCCAAACGAAATATCTTTTATTTTTAGAGATTTCTGTGCAGCATTTTTCAAAATACGATTGCGCACAATAGAACCGTTGGATCAAGCTAACTTTTGGATATATGATTCCAAATATATACATGTACAATCTAAATGGTGGAGATTGGAATATGAGGTTTGGAGAACTTGATAATGAATTTATAACAGAGATAATCCTGTTTCCCAAAACTCTCTACCCAGTTTCTTTTAAAAATTAAGTTACACACGATCGGACCATTGGATGAAGTTGAGTTTTGGATATAATGTTCAAAATACATAGTATTTAAATATGTACGGTGGAGATCGGGTTTGAAGGTCTATTTCATTATAAACATATCGCAGACAAACCTATTCCAAAAACAAAATTAGGAAAGAATCGTGTCTTTCCTCTAAGGTAACTCGAAGTACCCTGTTATTTATTAAATGCAACTAATAAATATTAGCTTATATGAATATATGGCATGGTATGTATTATTGTGCACAAAGTATGTATATGTATATATGTTACCTATGATTATATATGCATATGATGTTATGCAGAATATTGACAAACATGAAATTTTGTAATACTTTAATGATATTCATAGAGTACATAATATATTATTACTTATGCTCTTAGATGATTTCTTATTTAGAAATCGTAAATAAATTTATTTACATGATTAGATGAGAGATTGATCATGATTTTGTCATATGTTTAGTTAATCATGAATTTCGATGAATTGACAGATTCATGTATGTTGGTAATTCTCGATGATTTGATAGATTCATGTATATTGGTAATTCTCTTCAAGTTGATTTTATAAGCTACATTCAATGTATGCACTATTGATTGTACATTTGCATATTTTCATGACAATGAAAGTTCATGAACGATTAAGAATTGTATAAATAAGTCTTGTGACAAAGTAGATTCACATAATATCAACGAAAGAGTATGACATATATTCTTCAAGTTCATTATCTAAAGAAGTTGATTGAACTAACTCAATCTAAACTCAAAATAATATACTCAAAAGAAATCGAGTACCACTATCAGTCGTTGATGTGGAAACTAGTGTAACTATAATTCCACAATAATATCATACATCAACCCTCAACTGATAAAGAATCATGAAACTAAGTCAAAGTCAATTCTCTAATAAATTTGAGACTTCGTAATGACCCCAAATCTTATATTGAAAGTATATATAGTTGAGAAGTTTCAATCAACTTTGGGATGTACTCCAAATGAAAATTTTATGAAAGCTGCTTCCAAGCTTAAGAATTTAGTGAAAAAAAAATTGCTTGCTTGCTAAAAAGGGTCAATGACTTTGATATATTGCGACTAAAAACATGTCTTACCATATATGAAAAAGAAAGTCATTTTAAATGACAATAAAGAATTGAGAGATACGATCTCACTCTATTTTTCTCCACTTGAGTAAACATACTGATGCACTTTATAATATTAATTATGATAATAAGTCATTAAGAGACATGACATTATTTTTCATAATACCAATGTTAGACCTCCGGATACAGAAATTTCTTGAGGCTAACCAGGACAGATATGAATAGTGGAAATAACCTCAAAGTAAAGGGGAAGAGACATTTTGATCCCTACCAATGTGGGAAGAATGAACCACAAGGTAAGATATGTAAGAGTTTGTGATATTTACTGGTCGTAGTAGAATTCAAGGATATTCTCCCAATAACATTTCTTAGTCAACGGATATCCTCTAATTTGATTGATGTAATTTATTTGTTTCTTACTTTACAAAGAACTTGTGAAAGTATGATCAATCATTCATATCAGACTATTACATTTGGTCTTAAAGTTTATTTTGAGTTAGATCTATGTGATTGACTCATTTATTTTTGGCTTATTGGTGAATTTTACATTTCATTCTGATGCATTGAATGTACTTGAGTTTATTTACCACATATTTACATACAAGGTTCAAGAGTATACTATTAAGATATAACGTAACATATCTAGAAAATAATGTAAAATATTAGAATGAAAAGTATTTCATTTAAATATATCTGAAGAATATGAGAATTTGTTTGTGACAAAGTCTTGATGCCTAGTGACACATTGATTAAAGTCATAAAAGCTCAATATGGACCAAGAGCGAAACGAACCTTGTTAAGATTGATGATATTCATGTTGATGATTATCATTAAGATATACATTATGAGAATGGAACTATACCTTTAATTTATGTGGAAGAAAACACATTTTAGAGTCAATCTAGTAATTTTACTTTACTACTTTTTGATTATTGAATCATAAGATATGACCAACAAAGAACTTTTTCACTGACTCATTCAAGTTTTGACACGATTGACATGGATTCTTTGGTCGCCGTGATATGATGGTCTATATTATAAAAAATTAACATGGACATCTTTTATTTTGAGTGAACACAAAATGAGATAGAAATTTGATGCACAATATAGTGTCGAACTAATGATGTTCAATTACAGCTGGTGTATTCTAAAGTACTAGTAGCACTACATACATTCATATCTAAAAGATACATCACTCATTTTTTCAAAACTTGTTCATTAGCAAAATTGTATGATTGAGACCTGCATATGCTAAAGATACAAAGTATAATATTCCATTCTTATAATTTATAATTGGTGATACATGTGGACATAACCATTCAAAATGAGAATCTTTCAAGTATTTTATAGTTTGGTCGATGCTTCGGCACGTATTGTCCATAAAAATATTGCATTTGCAAAACTTTTAGCACGTTTAGTATGATTGAGGAATCACCACCCTTATTGATGCTAGAGAGTTTAAATCAAAAGTATTTGATGTTTATTGCATTCTAATCAAGATCGATGTAATGCATCTTGTACCCTAATGTGCATATACAATAAGGTCTCAAATAAGACACTGTCGAAAAGAATATAGATGGTGACTAAGACAATATTTATGCGCACTCATATATTTGTCTTTACACAGGGTTATGCAATATTGCATGCAACTCTTACTTATTCATTTATGAACCTCTACTAACCAAATATTTTGCGTACCATTTGGTAACTAGATATAAGCCTGATAATTCATATCTACGCATATTTGATTACGCGGTATATGTGCCTATTACGCCCCCACAGCGCATTCATATGGTTTTCTAAAGACGATTAAGTATTTATATTGGATATGAATCTCCAACAGTCATCCACTATTTGAAACCTTTGACAGACGATCTCTTTTTAGCTAAATTAGCGAATTTGTCACTCTAATGAGGCAGTCTTCCCGTCGTTATGGGGAGATAAGAAAAATTATTTTCTAATGAAACGACTGGAATAGTTTCATACTATGTCTCATTATGATCCCCGCATTCCACAATGTAACTTGAAAGTAAAGTGAACAATTGATCTTCAAAGTATCGAAGACTCAAATTCTAAAGTGACGAGATCATATATATACCAGTTCAAATGTGTCTGCAAGGTTGAAAGTCCCCATAAAGGGCACAATATCGCAGATTAAGACATTGCAACCATACTTAGTGGAGCTGCAGTTGAGGTCGTGACTCCCAAAAGGAACAGGGGGAGGTCACTTGGTTCGATCAATACTCGCCCAAGGAATAAGAGGGCACATATGGCACAAATTCAATTAATCATAAATAAAGATAATGACTCCCATGAGATTATCTCTGGTTATACTTATGTCCATGAATCATTATTGGAGGACGCTCCTATGTTTAATATGATTCCAGAGAGTAAAGAAATCTCAATGTACAATAAGAGTTTATATGAGTTGATGGAAAGATTCTCCACACACATTGATGATGTATACACTGTTGCTTAAGGAATCATAGAGCACGATGGTATCGAACCACGCTCTATTGAAATGTCAATATAGAGCAAATTGACCCAATTCTAAAGAATCAATCCAGGCAGAACTAAATTCACTGACAACAAGATAGGTATTTGGTCTGGTAGTGCTAACCTCACCAAGTGTAAAGCCTGTAGGACATAAAAAAGGTTTTGTCAGAAAGCGCAATGAGAAAGATAAAGCCATGAGATGCAAATCTAGTCTTGAAGTGCAAAGTTTCTCAAAACGCCCTGGAATTGACTATGGGGATATGTACTCTCACATAATAGATGTTATAATTCAAATGAACTGAGAATGCATCTTTTACCTGTGGTTACATCATATATCTATGGGATCATGATATATATATATATATATATATACACGAAATTGCTTGCTGGCCTTTCATTGCCATGGAAAGTGACCCTAAGCCACGGAGTGCATTTGCAATTAAGTTAAAACACTCACTTTATGGATTGAAATAATCTAGACGGATGCGGTATAACCGTCTAAGTGACTACTTGATTGGGAAAATATAATCTATGCCCTTGCATATTTATAAAGAAAATAAGTTTCAAATTTGCGATTATAGTTGTATATGTCGATGATATGAACACAATATCCACTCTTAATGAAATAAGAGATATCACTAGTTATTTGAGATAATGAACCATGGGAAAACTCGGTCATGTTAAGGCTTTAAACTAAAACTGAGTTTGTGGAATACTAAATTCTACAGTTTGCATATATTCAAAAGATGATCAGGCAATTAAATATGGATAAGTGCAATATGCTAGCACACCTATGATTGGTCAAAATGAAGATATAAGGAATGATCAATTTCGTCAGCGGAAAGACGAAGAACTGGTGGGAGCTTAAATTCCCTTCCTATGTACAATATGCGCATTATTGTACCATTACTAATACACTTGACCAAATATTAGTTTCTCGAATTTGTAATCTTGATTTAACTCAAGAAAGCGAAATGTCATTAGATATGGAATCAAAATGTATTTTGATACCTAAAAGAAACCATTGACGCGAGTTTATTTTTCTCATTCATAAATATAATTGGGACTGCAGATGGTCTTGTAACCCCTAAAGAAAATGTTGAGTTTATTTCCTACTGTGAAACACCAAATAGTATCGTTGATGTTGGTTACTCATTCGATCCATATAAAGAGATCATTATCACACATGTCGTAGTTAGTGATTATCAATGGTAAATATTATGATCATTCATATATCTGATAATAGTGGCTTGAGATCTATCACTGAAGAAAATGTGATAATACGAGTAATATCACTACAACTCTTCTACAACCAACAACTATGCACTTTCTCAAGAATCAGGTAAATTGAGGAAGTGGAGACTTTCAAAGTTCTCTTGATAGATGTATATATCAAAGAGAGGTGTAGAATTTAGGGGGACTCTTAACATAGGTGTGTTGTACTCTTTTTCCTTAGACCAAGTTTTATTATTCCCATTAGGTTTTATTACTTGGCAAGGTTTTAACGAGGCAACAATGAAACACCATTTCACCATTTGACTTGGCACAAGGGGGAGTGTTGAAGGAAAAACACAATTAATGTGCCTTCGTGATGAAGGACAATTTAGGTATTTGTTATCTTTATGTATTATGTAAACATGTATTTGATACCCTATATAAAAGGGGTCTTTGATGAATAAGAGAACCCTAATTCTACCGTCTCCTTCGTCTCTCTTTTTATGTCTTCTCCTTATGCCTTTTCTTTTAGAAAAACTATATTTTTTGTCGGCAAACTCGAAGACTCGAACAATGACAAATTAATCTATTTTGGGGTTTCTAGGATTTGGCCCTTTCATGCACACCCTGTTTTGCAGTGAAAAACAATATGATCACATCACACCTTTGTAAATAATGACAACGGCTATTTGTTGATCTATTAAAAAAAAAGCCATTTGTTGATCTATTCAATTAAACGCAATGAATTTGATAAAATTATTTTGGTAAGTCAATTCATCAAGTGTAATGATTGGTAAGTATAATAAATTAATTTATAATTTATTTAGATAGTTTATAAGTTCTCTATATTTAAATAAATCTCGTTTGGTTGGATAGATTTATTTGAAAGTTTAAATTTATTTCAGATGCTTGGTATTATAACCGTTTCAAATAAGTTTATGAGTAATTTGATTCTATTCCTCTTTTAATTCATTTATTCTTTTTTTGGAAAACTACACTATTATTTTATTAGGTATTTAAATTTACCTTTTTATTAAGAATTACTTGAATATCTAGAAATATTTTAGTATTGTACAATTATTATTATTATTATTATTATTATTATTATTATTATTATTATTATTATTATTATTATTATTATTATTAGAGTTTGACTTTATAAATTGAGATGGTATATGGTGCACCCGATTTCTTGTGTGATGAGATATGTATATTTCGTATGATGATATATGTGATGAACATAAATGTTGACAACATGAACATTCATCATCATAGAGAATATACATAGATCATTGCACATAACATACATACCATCACAGAAAAGGGACTGGGTGCACCAGCTTTTAAATGCACAAGACATCCATATACCATCATACTATACATACATATACCATTACAAAACTCTTGGGCGCACAAAAACATTAATATATCATCGCACAGAATATTCGTATTCTATCGCACAAAATATACATATACCATCGTATCATACATACTTATATCATCGCGCATAAATAACTAGGTGCGCCCTTGTGCATCTAATAAACTGCTCTATAAATCGGCCTGCAATAGAAAGAAAAAAAATCTCATCGCAACCCATTTACAAAAAAAGCATTGTGCAATTATTGAAAACTATCATATATATATTTTCAACGGGATTGGTAATGGAAACAGTAATAATTAAATTTATAATGCTAAATCATATATGAAAAACAAAATAACACAAACACTACTCCCTCCGTTTCTTAATAAGTGTCGTTTTAGAGTTTTTGTTCGAAATTAAGGAACATATTATTTGACCAATACATCCTCAATCAATTAATAATATTCTCATTTAATTACTTCAATTATTTTCCTTTAGTTATTCTATTACCATAAACTTATTTATATTTCTTATATAAACGGGGATAAAAGTGGAATAAAGTGGTAAAATATTCTAAAACGATACTTAATTTGTAATAAAATTGAGTGCCTAAAATGACACTTATTTTAAAATGGAGGGAGTATTATTTTAAACATGTACTTTTGTGTACTTTTGTATTTTTGAGCTAATTTATCAGCTAAATTTATCAAACGTTTTTATTTATATCAGTTAACTTTCTAGCTATCACTTACCAGCTATAAACTATCGGCTATCAACTAACTTATAAGTTATCAGATAGCTTTTCACCTATCAACTAACTTAACAATTTTGTTTGTCAAATATGATTAATATATAAGTGATTGGTGATGAATATGAAACCATAAATTCATATTCATTATATATGTCTTATATATTCATCATACAATAATGAATATGGAAGTTGCGAGTGATTAATACGAAACTGAGTGCATGATATATCGTGGTGCTACTACGACAAAAAGAAAATTTAACATTGGCTTTGTAACATCAGTTATTAAGACAACCGATGCCTAAAAATATTTAACATCGGTCTTTTAAAGAACCGACGTCATTTAGGATATATGACATCGATTATTTGGAAAACTGATAACAATATTTCTCTTTTTTTTTAAATGTGAAAGTATAAATAAAATAAAATAATAATAAGTATTAGAATAAGTACACCATGCATGGATGCACAAGCTACCAAGAAGCCAAGGACTCCTGCCAATTGTGTTGTCGTTTTCTATGAGCCATAGCTGTCACCACAGCTGTTCTTTTATTGCTTTCTGTGGACTAGTATTATGGTTACACGTGTAGCATTCTAGGTTGTTCTATTGGTTGATATTTATACCCCTTATTGTATTCTTGTGGATAATTCAATGCAGTTAATATATTTTCCTTCTCCGTATTCTTGTCATGATCTAGTTTAGTAGCTTTATGATCAGCTTTGCATTTATGATGCTTTCCCAATATGGTATCAGAGCAGGATGATCCAACTTGTCTCTATACCTGTGCCCATTTTCTTATTTACCACATTTTTTATCCTCAATATAAGTATCAGCATTTACTATTTAATTTCTATTTATGGCATCTGGATCTGGAAAAACAAATCCTGCCATTGGGATTAATACTCAGCTTACAAGAAGCCATGCCATTCAACCACAGCCACAACATATCACTGTAAAACTTTCTGCATCCAACTATTTGCTGTGGAAACACCAAGTACTAGCCACTGTGAGAGGTTATGGTCTTGAAGGCTTTCTGAATGGAGAAAACGTTTCACCACCAAGAGGTAATTCTCCGATCCCATATCCAGGGTATGTCAATTGGATCAAGCAAGATCAATACCTTGTTTCATGGCTCCTGAGTTCTCTCTTTGAAAGCATGCTGGTTAACACTGTCGGTTTAAACCCCTCCTTTAAAATTTGGAGCTCTCTAGAATTGGATTTTACTACTCAGTCAAGAGCAAAGGTTATGCAGTTCAAATCTCAGTTACATAATTTGAAAAAGGGCAGTCTTTCTATGGGAGAGTATATCAAAAAAGTCAAGGCAAGTTATGATGGTTTAGCTGCTGCAGGACAAGTTCTTACTGATGATGATCAAATATCATCCATTCTAGATGGTTTAGGTCCTGTGTATGATCCTGTGTCTATCTCCATAAACTATAGAGTTCCCCCCCTGCTCCTTAAGAGAAGCTCAAGCCTTGTTGTTGACATTTGAAACCAGAATTGAAAGAGCAAGTAATTTTAGTGCTGATGACTTCAAGGGTACTGCAAATATTGCTTCTCAGAATTTCTTTGCTGGTAATAGAGGAGGAAACAACAGAAGCAACTATTCCAATCAGAGAAATAAAGGAAGATCAATCAATAGCAGAGGAGGATTTAGAGGATCAAAAGGAAGCTACAGAGGAAATTATAGAGGACGAGGTGGTAGATCAAAATTTCACAGCAACATCAAGTGCCAAATCTTCCAATACAGTGGCCACACTGCTGATAGATGCTACAACAGATTTGATCAGAGTTATTCTGCCCCAGAGATCAACAAAAACAACTCCTCAGGCTATCAAAACTTTCAAGGAATGGCAACCATGGAGAATCTCAATGCATTTAGCTCCTTCAATGGCTCAGAAGGCATACAAGATGCATCTTGGCTCCTTGACTCTGGAGCAACCAACCACATCACTTCCAACTTCAGCAATTTGAACTCAGCATCATATTACATTGGAGATGACAAAATTGAGATTGTAAATGGAACAGGTTTACCTATAACTCATATTGGCTCTTATATGTTGAGAACTGATCATAATCCCTTCATTCCTTCATTCTTAAAAAGTTGTTGCACGTGCCACACTTAACAAAAAATCTAATCAGTGTCTCCCAATTTGCTAAATATAACAATGTCTTTTTTGAGTTTCATCCCTTTACCTGTTTTGTGAAGGACAAAGCCTCAGGACATACCCTCATCAAAGGCAAGCTTAGGAATGGCCTCTACAACTTTGATCTTGTCCAATAAAACTCTCCATCCCACACAACTCCCTCACCTGATCACAAGACAACTTATCTTTCCAGTTTCGAGAATAAATGTAACCTCAATCTTTGGCATAATAGATTAGGATATCCTTCCTATGATATTGTAAAAAGGGCCATCAGTAGTTGTAATCTTTTACTTTCTGATAATGAAATAAAGAACTTATTTTCTTCTTGTCAAATGAAGAAAAGTCACAAATTACCATTTCTTGATTCTCAACACTATGATGTGTTAGAGCTTATTTACACAGATTTTTGGGGTCCCTCACCTATAACATCTGATGATGGACATAGATACTACATTAACTTTGTGGATCACAAAACAAAATTCACTTGGATATACTTTCTTAAGGCTAAGTCATATACTCTCAATCCCTTTATCCATTTTAAAACTCTTGTTGAGAATAAGTTTAACAAAAAAAGAAAAATCCTGCAAAGTGATGGAGGCACAAAATACAAACTCTTAACCACTTATCTCCTCCAAAATGGTATACACCATAGAATGTCCTGCCCATATACACCTGAGCAGAATGGTAATGCAGAAAGGAAACATATGAACATCAGAGACTGGCCCGTCTATTCTTGCTCATTCATCTACTCCACATAAATTTAAGGATCATGCTTTTTCCACTGCCACTTACCTCATTAACAGAATTCCTACCAAGAGCCTGCATTACATTTCTCCTCTTGAAGCCTTGACAGGACATAAACCTGATTACACCTTTATGAAGGTTTTTGGATGTTGTTTTTATCCATATCTAAGACCCTATAACAAGCATAAATTGTAATTAAGAAGTCAACCCTATGTGTTTATTGGATATAATGAGCAATACAATGGCTAAAAGGTGCTAATTCCAAATAAAAGGATCATCATCAAGTGTTGGGGAAAGAACAGAATGACCCTCCAAATAAGTGAAGCATTCAGTAGTTTTTCTAAATTATGGATATGTGTTCGCCACAATTGACAAAACATGGCCACCATCATCTTTCAATAATAGATAATCTAGATTTCAATTTGTGTGATAACATCGCTTAGTACTCCAACAATCCAATCTCTAATACTATTTATCGAATTGACAAATTTATTTAACTTGACACAATCGGAATATAAATTGTTATTTTGCATCCTCACATTCTAGTTCTACTTCAAAACCATGTAATGAGTCCATAAATGCGAAAATTTGATCACCATGTGAACTATGTCTAGTCTAGTGCCTTTTGGAACAATCGACAAAATTTGATGAAAATCTCCACCAAGAATTATTATTTTCTTACCAAATGGAAGCTGCGTATTAGGATTATTTTGCGATTTCATCACGTCTTTTAATATTTTATCCAGAGTTTTAAAATAATGTCTATGCATCATTGTAGCTTCGTCCAAAATAATGTGTTGTGTATCCACCATTAATTTTGCAAGTGGAGTTCCAGTAAAGATTGAAATCTTTGTGTATATTAAAAGGAACCTTAAATCTAAAATGTCCAATTCTTCATTTCGAAAGATAAGAGAATCTATGCCGCTAGATGTTACGTTAAAAACAACTTCACCATTAGATTTAACAGTCGTAGAAAGCATCCTCCATATCAATAGATGAGAAATACACCACCCTTAGTTAAATGTACTGCATCCATGACTTTATCATAAACGTAATGGTGATCAACATTGAAATTATCAACTAATTTACCATGTTCTTCAATGAGTGTCTCACGATCACACTCTAGTTCTTCACCAATAAATCTATTGTGATACATACTCGATCGAAGACCTTTGGAATTTGCATGAGAGGAAAGTCCTTCAAACTCTTTCCCATACTCTGTAATAATTTGTCAACTTCAAGCAAATCAATGTTCGGAATTTCAATATCACTCATTTGTAATCTGAAAAAGAAAAAGTGCATTGAAAATATAATAAAAATATTGGTAATAAAAATAATACAGTAGAACATAAGTAATAATTTATAGAGGATAGGAAATTATCAATAATTGCTACATTTAAATTTACTCAACTTTCGTTGATTGTATAAAATCCCATATGAAAAATCTTCTCATCATTTCTCCCACACTTTTTTGGGATGTGCTAAAGATTTTAATTCAAGTAAGGTTGTGAATAATGATCTCACAGAATGTGCTGATCCCCAATTATTTATTTATTATATACCGTTAATATATTCTCTATCATCTAACAACAACCCCAGAGAATAGCATACATCGTGATATGTATCGTATTGCGTGTCGTTAATTTTTTTAATATCATCGTGACATTGGAATTCTCAATTATATTTAGAGAATACTAAGCATAATAGTTATCACTTGATTTTGGCGGAATATAGTAAATTACTAATGAAAACAAATCTAGTTTTTTCTCTCTCTTACATTTTTTTTTGATTGTTTTTACTGTCTAGCATAGATATTAGATCTGCTACAATTTCGTTTGAAGATGTTATTTTTCCTACGCACAGTGAGAAAATGATAGTATAAGTATTAAATAAATATAAATATTACAATGATGTTGAAGTGATTAGTATGTAAAATATAAATGCATACATCACGGAATTAATTCGATTTTGAACTTCGATAGAAATTAAGTATGGAATGAATGCTTTTAAAATTACTGTATTTAGCAACATTTTCTTTTAGAGGCGGCCTTCCTTTTTTTTTTTTTTTTTTTTGAATTAGTTGATATTTTTTCAAATCTATTGTAGTTGATGCCACAGTGTTTATTCTACTTAATGTTGGGTTTACACTTATATTGTTTTACGCGGTTTTTGAGATAATAACAAAGCACATTATTTTATGAGATCAATTCAAATAAGAAAAGTGTTGAATCGTAATAATATTTTATAAACAACCTGTTGATAGCCAGTAAAATATCAAATTATATTGTATTGTGCATTTTTGTATAATTTAATTAAACTAGTGCTTAACCCGTGCGATACACGTAGCGAACTGAATGGATGGTGTAAATTCATTCGAAGTAAGTGTAATATTATTAATTTATTAATATAATATAATAACTTAAAATACTCAAGTCATGATTTGGTCAACACGAGCAAGTTTAAAACAAAGGGCTTAGATATACGCACCTCATTTTATTTGTAGTTCACCCCATTAAAAATGTTATCACAAAAATATCAATTTTACCCTTAAACCCTAAAACCCCAAATACTTCACCTCCTTCAACTCTCCACCACCACTCCAGCCGTCGCCCATCACTGCTGCCACTGCCATGGCCTCCGTCTATTGAAGAATATAAACAAACATGCACACAGAAATACGCTGCCGCCGTCGTGCCATTGAAGAAAGAAAAAGAAAAGAATGCCTTGAAAAAAGTCGTTCGAACCAAACTTTCGAACACGAAATATAGGTTTAAAAAATCGGTTCGAACACAAAATAAAATTGCAAAAAATTAATTCGTACACAAAACACATGTTTGAAAATTTGATTTCAACGCCCCCTTTAAGGCTTGTTTAAATTTTTTTTCGAACAACGTTGTATTGTTCGATCAAAGAGTTCAAACACATGACCTATGCTCGAGAAACCAGAGACAAACACCCCTTTGCATCTGTTTCTTACCATTTGTCGCCCAAATCCATCACGTTTTTTCTTTTTCATGTTCGACGGTGGCGGTGACGGTGTGATGGACGATGATAGTTTTGGCATTTTTGTTTATTTTTTCTTAGTCGGGTGAACTCATTAATAGATGGGGTGTCTATATTCGCGCCCTAAAATAAATTAAAGGTATATAACTCCACATTTATATATTATGAATAATCTAGTTGTACTTTAGTCGTACTTTATTGTAGGTTTTATTTTAGATATAATTTATATCAACATAATTATACAATTATTAAATAATCATTTAACCAATAAAAATATAATACTTGTAATTGTAAATTTGAAAAAAAATTAAATCAACTAAATAAATGCAAAAAATTATATTTAGAATATAAATATACATTAATTAAATTAAAATTAAAAAATTAAAAAATTATATATATTATAAATAATATAAAATAAATCCTAAACTATTCTAAAATTGAATTAAAATATTATGAATTCTAAATGATTATTTAATAATTAGAAAAATAAAGAAATGTTATAAAATAATAAAATAAATCATAAAAGGATATGAAATATGTTAAATATATATATGAAATATATTTTGCATACAAATACTTATCAAATAATTTTTTTTAAAAAAATATGAAGATACTAATAGTTTAAATGATATAAAATCAATATTATTTCACAATAATTCTATAGAATAAACTGGAAAAAATTTAAATCCTGAATAATCATTTACTGAATCCTAAAAGTAACAAAACACACTTAAATGCTATTAATAATAAAATAATTAGAAAAATATGAATTTAGTTAAATAAATATAACATATACATATTTTAATTATAAATGATTCTTAATAATTTCTAAAATAAAATAAAACATAAATATATATATATATATATATATATATATATATATATATATATATTATATATTATAATATAATAATATAAATATGAAATTATTTTGAAATCAGATAAAAATATAATAAAATTATCATTAATTTCTAAATATTTATTTTAAAGACATTGAAAGAATAAAATGGCGATAGTGATAAAGTAAATTAAATAAATATATAAAAGTTAATTTAAATAGTTTTTTATCTATTGAAAGTTGATAATAAAACAATAAGAAAGATCAAGAAGTTATAAACTATAATAAAATAAATCTTAAAATATTTTAAAATAGAAAGTAATATACTTAATTAATGTTATATTATAAAAAATCATCTCCTAAATCTAGAAAATACACACACACACACACTACACACACACACACACACACACAACACACACACATATATATATATATATATATATATATATATATATATATATTGTAAAAATATAAAAATACTACAAAAATAAAAAAAGAATACCAAATAAATGAGGCATCGTATTAAAATTTTAATTGAGGACCTTTGTATTCTATTTTACTATAGTTTTTTTTTTAATCAGCCCGGTAACTGACTCGAGATAGCCACTGAGTAATTAACCACCAAGTCATCGAGTCAGTTGATGAACCCGATAATAAATTAAAATTTATATATAGATTTCAGTTTATACGAAAGTAATTATATAACCAAGAGTAATAAATCATTTATGTGTGGATTTCTAACGTTAAATAGCTTAAAGTCATAGTAATTAGTCACAAATTATTAATATACAAACGTTCATAAATAATTATTTAGTTAAGAATTTTAAAATAATGTATTGAATTCTTTTATATTATGCGATTATATAATCATTTTTTTGTTCTGCCCACATATAATTTTGATTTCAAATTTTAATCAAATAATTGTATAAAGTTATTTACCTTCACTTATGTTCATAATATAATTTTTTATTAATTTTTTTAGGAAAACGAAAAAAAAAAAAAGAAAAAAAGTGTTCATTGTCAAGTTTGTGACACGTTTAGGGTCAAAGTTTGGGTCATCCGGATTTTACTCGAGTCACATATAGAAATTTGAAAATATGATGATTTTAGGTTTGTACTCGTACCACCTGATCTGATCAACAAATAAAATCATGGAAGAAAAGACAAGTTCTTGTTATTGATTATATATATATATATATTTTGTTTTTGTTGCATCAATTTTCTAGTTGTACTCATACTATCTTTTTTTTTTTAAAAGTTAACAAAATTATTAAATAATTTCTTAAAATCAAATTATAAATTTTTATATTTTTGTTATTCATTTTGTCTTTTTCCCAATTTTTTTTATATTATATTATATTTCTTGTAATTTTTTATTTTTTTATAATTAGTTAATAATTTTCTATAATTTAATGGTGATTTTTTTTGTAGCTACGAATTCATATTTAATTTTATAATATTAGCAACTTTTTGGTTTATTTTCTAATTTTTTGTATTTATTAAACAACTATTTGTAATTTAATTACAAGCTATTATATTTTATTTATAATAAAATTTAATTTATTTGATATCATTTGACATATTTATATTTTGATTTATTTTTTTGAACTTTGCAAATTTATAAACTAATTATTTATATTTATTTAATTATTATATATTTACATTTTATTTTATTTTTCAGATTTCTTATATACACACACACACACACACACATAATATCTTTGTAGTTGCTATTATTATTTTTTATTTTATTTTATATTTTTATTGATTCTCTTCTATATTTTTATATTTATTTAATAAATTTATAGAATCTAATTATGATCTTTTTGAGTTAATTTAACTTATTTTATGAATTTTCTCTTTAATTTTATTTGATTGTTGAGTTTTCAATTTTGTTTCATATTTATTAAATAAATATTAATAATTTAATTATAAGTTCTTATATTTTTATCTATATGATTTTATTAATATTTTCAGTTTCATTTAAAAAGCATTTGAAAAAATACTTATGTGTTACTTTTTCTTTTTTGGATTTTTCAGATTTATTAACTAATTATTTATATATTTTTTATTTTAAATGTTTTTTTGTATTTTATATTTTCTTCAAAAAGATTATATTATTTTTATTTTTTAGATTCTATTTATTATTATACATAATTCTTCTATATATTTAATATTTTCTTTAAATAAATCATAATCTCCAAAAGAATATTTACATAAATAATTATATAAATAATAAATATGTATACTACATATAGTAAGTAAAATGGGCGGGAAAACTTTGAGAAATATTTTTAAACACGCTAGCCTTTTTATATATATATAGATAAAGTGGTCAAATTAATTTTGAGAAAAAGTGACAAATCTGATATTGTTGGACTCGGAAAGAATAAAATAACGAAAAAACGTTAAAAAAATCATAATAAAAACCAAAATAACATATAAGTGATTAAATATATATA
>BMAC01000171.1:1081853-1104484 GCA_014905375.1 Phtheirospermum japonicum
TTTTGCATTAATATATAGGGGATATATATATATATATATATATATATATATATATATATATATATATATATATATATATATATATATATATATATGTTTGAATTCAGCTTGGGAGTTGTTATTAAATTAATTAGAAATACTAAATTATTAGATGTTGGAGACTACTTGTTAATTTGTGCTTAGTTAAATGACTACAAACCTTTTCTTTTACTGAGATTCAGTGAAGATTTTGAATTCCATATCTCGTTTTATTGCTTTGGTGCAATGACATTTATATTTGTACTTAATCTTGGTTTTTTCAAATCTATATTCATTTTGATAACAAAAAACCAATCTACTGCATTATTAATATTTTTTGTTTATGTTGATTGGTAGGGGTTTTATTCACGTTTTTCGTTAATTTGGTTGGTATTTGGTACGTATCTGCTTCTTAAATTGTGGACCCAAAATATTTGAAATGTGTGGGTATGGTTTTATCAAATATTATATTATTATGTAATTTATATTTGCCTCATTGTGAGAGCTCAGTTTTCATAAAGATTTATGCGTTCGTTTTCTTTTTATTCTTCATTAATTTTCTTAGGTTTTTGGATCGTGTGATACACGTAATTTAAGACTATTGAACATACGATCATTTGTAAAATCTCACTTGATATATAATGTGATGGGATAAAAATAATTGGTGTTTCAAAAATAGGGGATACTGACCTTAAATATGAAGTCAGTGACCTAATAGACTTTCAGAAACTTCTTAGCGATCTGATAGAACTTCAAAAGGCTTCTGACGACTTGTATGACCTGAAAAACAGAACCCAAGCTGGGCGGCCCCAACGTATGCCCTCCGATGCACAAGTCAAATAGTGTTCGAGAGAGATGTGCGAGAGCTCGATAGCGCGCAAGAGTTTAATATATGATATAAAATCAATGTAAAGTAAAAGTGAGGTCTGTGTCCTCTTTGTATCGTCAAGAGACAAGAGATAAGAGACGTCTTTAGAGAGGTGTTCAGATATGTGTTAAGAGACGTGTTCCCAATAGACAAGAGACCTGTTCCCAATCTAGGATCCTTGTCACCTGTATAAGAGCTGACTTCTCCTAAAGGAGAACTCCTATAGGAGAGCTCGCCATAAAATCCATAATCCATAATTCATGAGCTCCATGATAGAGAGAGGAGTGGAGTTATGAAATAAAAGCATAGGGGCCTGAGAGATCGTGAGATGTGAGAGCATGAGATGAGATGTGTGATCTTGAGAAATCATGAGAGACCGTAAGCTTTAGGGCCTCAGAGATGAGCATCAGAGCATATGATTGAGATTTGAGAGTATGAAGGGTTGTAAAAATTATCAAACTTGTGAAATAAGGGCCTGAACCCCCTATTTATAAGATTATTGAGACTTGTCCACCAATCAGTAGGATTCCTTCATAAGGTGAGATTAAAGCTTCTAATTATACTCAATATCCATAATAAGAAAATACTCTCATATTAGGATTCTTAGTTTTCATAATTCCATAATAATCATATAACCTTATTACCATGTTGGCGTCATGCCGGAACTTAGAATCTTCCACCACTTTTGTTACTTTCTTACCATATATAATCAAGGCGATTTTTGATGTCGTATCAGCTAGTCCCCCATATTCTAGTTTATTGAGGTACGAAATCAGGTGGAATAAAAAAAAAAGATTTCAATTATCCGACCTAAAATAGGTCTGCTAAAAAGTTATTTCAAATCATAAACCATAATAGCCCATCAAGGCCCAAGATCACGTTAATCAAAAAAACTTAGCTCTCAATACCGAGCTACCACTCAATACCGAGCTGCCATGATACAATTTTACTTGATGAGAGCTTTGCCACCCTCATATAAGAGCTCGCCACTCCTACACGAGAGCTCGCCACTCTTCAAATGGATTCTCTTACTATGTTTCATTTATTGATCATTAATCTAGATATAATTGGACCTATCTGCTAAAACACAAATCAGATGTGATCAATACCTTTACTCACTTACAGAATCTCATCCTTAATCAGTTTCAATCTAAAATCAAGTCGGTGCAAAGTGATGGAGGGGGAGATTTCATAGATTTCACAAACCTATTTCACTCTTCTAGGATACATCATAGAATCTCTTGAACTTATACTCCTCAAAAAAATGGTCTTGCAGAAAGAAAACACAGACAAATTGTTGAAAAAGGACTCTCACTTATCTCTCACTCTCATTTACCGCTAAAATATTGAGATGATACCTTTACCACTGATATCTACCTCATCAATAGACCCTCAAACGCCACTCAATACAAAAGCCCTCATCAGCTTTTACTAAAATAAAATCCCAACTACACTCATTTTAAACCCTTTGGGTGTCTCTGTTACCCCAATCTTAAACCACTAAATAAACAATAACTTCAATTCAGGTCTCAACCTAGTACCTTCCTTGGTTACAACGAATATTATAAGGGATTCAAAGTCTTGCTACCAAATTGAAAGCTCATAATCACTATAAATGTGATCTTTGATGAGCTCAAACTTCCCTTTTCCAAGAATTATGGACCTCAATTTTGATCAAATAATCAACCTTCTATACTTGGCCTACCTCCTCTTATAAATTTCCCCCAAGCTACTACAACACATGCGACCTCACCACAATCACCTGCGACCTCATCACAACCTCATATTTCACATAATCTCAGCCTTATACATCAACCAGTCCTACTATCCTCCAGTTAATCCAGTCCATCTACTATTCCTCTCACTGTTGAATTATCACTTATGATTCCTACACATACTTCTCCTTTTCCTTCTGGTGTAGGTACTAACCATTTTGCAGGAAAACACCACATGATAACAAGGGCTAAAATAGGAGTTTACAAGCCCAAGGTGCTTAGCACATAGATCCTTGATTTCAGTGACCCCTCTTCCTATATTGAAGCCTTAACTCATCTCAGATGGGAATCAGCTATGTGTGAAGAGTATGCAACTCTCATTAAGAATCAGACCTGGTCTCTCTTTGAGCTACCTCCACGCAAGTCTTTGATTGGTTGCAAGTGAAAGTTCAAACTGAGAACTCATGGTGATGGAATAATAGCTCGGTATAAGGCCAGATTAGTAGCCAAAAGTTATAATCAAGTGCCAGGTTTTGATTTTTCTGAAACATTCAACACAGTTGTGAAAGATACCACTATCAGAGTTTTCCTCTCTATAGCTGTCAACTGTAACTAGTCAGTAAAGCAACTGGATGTTAATAATGCCTTTTTGAAGGGAGAGGTGGACAGGGAGATCTTCAGGGTTCATCCACCTGGTTTTGAATATCATAGTGATAAACTTCAAGTGTGAAGACTGTCTAAAAAAAATTACAAACTTAAACAGGCTCTTAGAGCCTAGTTTGGAAAATTTCAAGTTGTTCTTATTCTATTTGGTTTCACTGCTTCAAAGGCTGATAGTTCTCTCTTTTGTAACAACACTTCCTCTGGTTGCATCTGGGTATTAGTGTATGTTGATGACATTTTAGTAACGGGAAGAAACAAAGCTGGGATTGCAAAGCTTATTAACCATCTTGACTCAACCTTTCATTGAAGAACTTAGGCGAACTGCATCATTTTCTTGGTATTGAGGTCTCACACACAGCTCAGGGTCTGCATTTAAATCAGGAAAGTACATTATGAAACTCATGGAAAGAGCTGGTGGTCCGACCTAAATTCTCTGGACTGAGATAATACCTTGTTGGGATGACCCAAACTATGGATTTAGAGAAGAGTATTTAATGGGTCTGGCAAGATCTTTCCTGATCTGGCTTTAGTAGCTTAGAAGAGACCCACCTGGCGCAGCTTAGGAAGGGAAAGGAGATTAGGACGAGGAACCTCGTCAGCCTTTTACTAGAGAATCTTGGACTAATCTGACCCGATTACCCTGACCTTGGACATGGCTTCAGGAAAAACAGGTCAGGGCTTCAGCATGAAACCAGGTCTGTCTTGTTATTGGCACAAAATTCCTGACCTGAGCCGTCTGGGATAACGACCCGAGGTTCACGGGTTCCGTTTCCGAAACCTCAGAAATATCCCACGTGAGAGATAACTATAAATATCTCAGCCCCAAGGCTGAGAGAAGGTATGATCTTCTGAGCATTATTCTCTTGTTTTATATTATTCGGACCAAAAACGCTTAATGACTTAAGCATCAGAGAGGTTTCCACCGGGAAACCCCCGGTGGTCCATTCTAACACGTTCTTTTGTAAAGCAGGTCGGGGAATTCTCAGGTGAAGGTGCAGGCCAGTTTTTTAGGCGGAACAATTGGCGCCGTATGTGGGAAGATCAAGGCTAAAACGTGAGATAACACATGGCTTCAGATGGGCTTCGGCGGACTCTAGTGGTGGAGCTGGGTGGCACGCCAAGCTCTGCCACACTAACGGGCGCACCAAAAACAACAGCGCCGTCAGGGACAGGACCATCGGCGGCATCCGGACCAAGTGTCACTCAACCCCCCTTGTGGATCTACACAAGTTGACGGCAGATTGTTGAACGACTTCTTTCTGAGGCAGTTATCTGACCTCATCGGCAAGGCAGTGGAGGTAGTCGTGGAAAGGAAATTTGCTGAGCTCTCGACACCCCATCATAAGGCGCCTCCACCACCAGAGATGGAGCCACTGAGAGAAAATCAACACATGGCTAGAGTCCTTTCTCATGATGAAGAGGAGAGTCTCTTGGCCTTAGAGAGTGAAACATCGAGCAAGACCAACCCAGACTTCACTAAGCAGATGCAGGATTTGCAAAACGAGGTCAGGGAAGTAAAGAGGAGGATGGCGGGCACAAGTACGGAACCAAAGCATAGAGGCACTCCATTCATTGAGGCCATTATGTGTGATGATTTTCCATCCTCTTACCGGTCCATGGTTTTCGAATACAGTGGAACGACGGACCCATGGGATCATCTAAGCTGATTCGAGAATGCGACAATTCTACACAAATTCTCTGATTTTGTCATGTGTAGGGTCTTTCCGACAACTTTCACAAAGGCAGCCCAGCTCTGGTTTAGCCAGTTACCCTCGCGTTCCATCAGCAATTTTGATGATTCCAGCTCGACACTTTTGCACCAATTCACCAGTTGCAAGACATATCTAGAAAATGCCCCTAGAGCTGTTCAGTTAAAACAAATAGAAAACGAGGGCTTGCGTGCGTACATCAAGAGACTCACGGACGCAAAGTTAGAGGTGCCATCGGTGTCTGAGGAAATCCTGGTCAACGCCTTGGCCCAAGGGCTCAGGAAGGGAGAATTCTTTCAGTCGCTAGTTGTGTAGCCGGCCCTGAGGTTTAGCGAGCTCTTGGATAGAGCGGAAAAATATATTCATCTGGAGGAAGCCTTGAAAATCAAGGACGAAGGGGAAAAGAAGAGGGAGCGATCCGATAGAGAGGAGAGGATGACTGTGATACACACCCCTGGTCACACCACAGGGAGAGATCTTGCAAGCAATTGAACGACACACTGGCCTTAAATGGCCGAGAACCTATTCACAAAAACCAAAGAAAGAAAGATCTGATCGCCGCCACCATAATGAATACGACCACGATACAGATCAGTGCACTCACCTGAAGGATGAACTGGAAAGGCTGGTACAAGCAGAACACCTCAAGGAATTTGTATGGACGAGACGGGAGGAGTCTGGGCCTGATTCCCGTAGACAGGACCGACTTCAGGAAAACAAACTTAGTGCGGATAATGGACGAAGTGGTGGAAGAAGGAGTGAAGAGACACAGTAGGTACGAGGAGAAATCCTCATGATCATAGTAGGGGAATGGGATGAGCATTCCAGGCGAACACAAAATAACTATGTTCGTGCGGCGAAAGATCTGGCGAGAAAAGCAAGCGAGGTCGGGAAGTTGATGCCAGGTCCAAACATATGTTTTGAATCAGAGGACGAGAATGGCATTCTGGCCCCTCACATGGACACCCTGGTTATTACAGCTATCATTGCAAATTACACTATAAGGCAAATCTTTGTGGACACTGGCAGCTCAGCTGATATCATGTTCTACGATTATTTTCAGCAGCTGAATATGATAATAGATTTGGAGGAAGTCACCACGTCATTGGTTGGTTTCGCGGGAGGAGCCCTAAAACCGTTAGGAGCGGTAAATCTCCTTATGACGCTAGGAGATGGCCCATTCAGGCAGAACAGGTCGGTATGTTTCTTGGTAGTAGACGCACCCTCCTCATACAATGTCATGATTAGACGACCATCATTAAGCCAATTTCAAGATGTGATTTTGGCTTACAACATGAAGCTGAAATTCCCTGCCTAGGACGGGGTGGGAGAGGTTCATGGAGACCAGTACGCGGCGAGACGCACGTATGTGGATAGTATTCGGCGTAGGGAGGATGATGGAAGGTGTAAAAGAGTGAAGGTGGACACCACCAGACCTGACCTACCTCGAGAAGAAGAGAATTTGATGACGACTGAGGTAGTCCTAGGGGACAACAGCCGTGTCCTTCGTGTCGGGACGACCCTCAGTCCCGAGGTGTTAGTAGAGTTAGTCACACTTTGAGGGACAACGCAGATATTTTTGCCTGGTCTCCTAAAGACCTAGTAGGAATTGACCCAGCAGTGGCAGAGCATCATTTTAATATAAATCCCGCAGCAAAACCTGTAAAATAGAGGAAGAGGAACTTTGTCCCTAAGAAAGAGGCCATCATTGAGGCAGAGGTAGAGAAGTTATTGTGTGCTAAACATATCAAGGAGATAAAATTCCCGGAGTGGCTCTCCAGTGCTGTACTAGTCCGAAAGACAGAAGAGAATTGGCAAATGTGTATTGACTTCAGAGACCTTAATCGTGCCTGTCCTAAAGACCACTATCCGTTGCCTAGGATAGACCAGCTGGTAGATTCCACGCCTGGATGCGAATTGCTAAGCATGATGGATGCCTCGCAGGGCTACCATCAAATCAGATTGGCAGAGGAAGATTGGAAGCAGGTCAGCTTCATAACACCAAAGGGAACATATTGTTATGTTGTGATGCCGTTCAACCTTAAAAATGCAGGTGCTACGTATCAAAGGTTGGTGGACAAAATTTTTAAGAACAAGCTTGGGAGGAACATAGAAGTGTACGTAGATGACATGGTGTTAAGGCAACTTCGCACGTGGATGATTTGAGGGAGGTCTTTGACACCCTAAGAAGGTATAAGATGAGGCTGAACCCCAAGAAGTGTGCGTTTGGAGTAAGAGCAGGAAATTTCTTAGAATACATGGTTACAGAAAGAGGAATAGAAGCCAACCCGGAAAAGGGCAGGGCTATCATGGATATGCCGCCCCCAAAAAATATCAAGGATCTCTAATGTTTGGCAGGTCAAATCAATGCACTAAGCAGGTTTGTTTCGAGGTCGGCAGAGAAGAGATTACCGTTCTTCAGGGCATTAAGAAAGAAAACTCGATTCCACTGGGATGAAGAATGTTAAGAGGCATTTCAAAAGATGAAAGAGCACTTGACAGATATGTCTTTGCTAACCAAACCAATCATAGGGGAACCGCTGATCTTGTACATGTCCGTGGGGAAGTTAGTAGTGAGAACACTCTTAATTCGGGAAGAAGGAAAATCGCAGAAGCCAGTATACTATTGGAGCAAGATCTTGCATGAGTCCGAACTCCGATACGTCGAGATAGAGAGAGTTCTTTTGCATGTAATTATTGTGTTTTTCCTAGTATTTTTAGTTAGAGTTTTATGTTGATTTTAGTATTTTTTAATAGAATTTTATTAAGTTTTTATGTGGTTTTTCTTGTTTTGTTGTTTTTCACGTGACTTGTTAATTTTATATTTTAATGGGTTAATTGGTTCAATTACCTTGAGTTTTGGTGTAATTCTTAGGTTTTAATAATTAGAATTCTTTTTAATAGGTGGCTTAATAATTTTAAAATCAAGCTAAGGCATGAAGACCAAAATTCAAGCCCAACCTTGCCTATTTGCATCCCAAGTTGGTGCCAAGAGCAAGCTTAAAAGGGGGCAAACAGTCTGGAATGGTGGCCTAGTCTTGCCCATTTTCACTCCTAAGGAGTAGCACCCCTAGGTAGCACTCTAGGCAGCATTTTGGTGCCCAGATTCGTGCCAAGATTCATGCCCATCTTTGCTTACTCTAGCGCCCCACTCCAGCCCCAGCAAGCCTACTTCGGAGCCTACATTCTTGCCTAATGCAGCGCCCACTCAAGCCTCCAGCAAGCTTAATGCAACGCCCAATGCAAGCCAAGGACGCCCAGGACCCATCACCCACACCCAAGCTCGCCAAGACCGAGCACCCTTGATCCAAATCAAGCTAAAATGTCCAAAAAGCCCAAATTGGCCCATTTAACTCCATTTAAACCCAATTAAACTTAGTATAAATAGCTCACAACTCTCATTTTGTAAAGGGATAACTCCCCTCCCAACCCAAGCTAGGGGATGGGATCAAATTACTCACAAGCTCTTGATAATTTTCTCTCTTCTTAGGTTTTAGATTAAATTTCAAGCTGTGATGTAATTTCTTTTCTAGATTTAGATTTACTTTCATGCTTGGCCCTTGGGTTTGTAAGCCTAAGAAGAATTCAAGCACTCCCTTGGATTGTTAATTTTGATGCAATTACATTCAAGCTTTGTTTCATTTCTTAATTCAAGTAAGGTTCCTTTCAATTTCATGTTTTATTCTTTATTTCCATGCTTTGTTCTTCATTTCCATGCTTGTTCTTCATTTTATGCCTTTTGTCTTAGCACCTTGAATTTATGTTAGATCTTAAGAATTGGCTATGGAATCTAGATGAGTGACACATCTAGATCATAGATCGAGTCTTAGATCGTCTTGATTTCATGTCTTTCATATGCTTTATTTTAGTTTTTATTTTCATGCATAGTTTTAGATTGAATCTTAGATCTACTCTTGTTGCTTGTTATTTTCCATAAAGTTTTAAACTTTCATGTCAAATTTCATTACTCTTTCTATCCATGCTTTCAATTTCTTCTAATTTGCATTATTTGAGTTTTTATGCATAGTTGTACCTTGTGCTTGCATGCTTTTACTTGGTGAAACATTGCATTTTCTTGCTTATTTTCATTATTGCTTTGCCTCTTCAATTTAGTCATACGACCGAGGCATCCGACCAACATGCAATTTCATTTCTTAGCTTAGTTTAGTTAGTATAATCGCTTTATTTTCATTTTCCTTTTATTTCTTAAAGCTACAAACACATTGAATATATTTCCGATAATACCAAGCCATGAACTCGTTGATACTTTCAACACCACTAAAACTCTTCTAACAAAATAACGCCGTTGCGACTCGGCTTGGTTAAGGCTTTCGATTTGGTTGTAGTTTCATTGTATTTCTAACTTTCTTTGTTATTTGACGTTTTTTTTAGTATGCAAGGTTCTTATAGCTATGGTGGATACATTCCCGGCATGGGAGGGCATGGTGCAAACCATGTCGGGAATGAGATGATGTATAATGGCCTTGGCAATGTGGGATGGCATGGTGCAAACCACGTTGCCAATGGTGGATTTGGTTATGGGCAACCCGGTGTGGGAGGGCATGGTGCAAACCATGTAGGTTTTGATAGTTTATCGGCGTGAATGGTTCCTTGGGTGGTTATGGAGCTCCAAATTACTATCTGAACGTACAAGCTCCATATTCCTATCCGAATGTGCAAGCCCCGACTTCCAGCTCGTATGGCTATGGTGCTTCACAAAATTATCCGAATATGCCGAGCCCGAATCCCGGCCCATATAGAACCCCACCCGGTTACAATTTCACCCCTATGTCGAATATGACTCCGAGTGGTCATGTGAGTGGTGGATATCCGTGTCCCGGCTCGTATAGCGATTCTTCTCCTCCTAATTCCAATCAAGCCCCGATTGGTGCCACTACTACTTTGGAGGTTTGATCTCCGATGCACCCCCCGTCCGCACTATAGGAGACTTTAATAGACCCTTTGTGGGGACGTTTCATCCTCTCGAGCCAATATATTCTCCACCGACATATTCGAAGGCATGCCCGACTTTATCCGCTAAAGATCTCGAGGCTTATGAGTTGTTTGGAGGTCCGAGCTCCAATATCAAAAGTGTCCCTCCCATCCGCACTATGAGGGATGTTAACCGACCTTTCATGGGATGTGCATGGTGTGGGACGTGTGGTCATGATACCGAGTCTTTCCTTTCCCTTCCCTCGTCCAACTTGTCGATGCCTCGTTCGGAGGACGTGTATGGGGGTCGTGGATGTCAAGCGGGACCCGCTTGTGCTATACCTTCTTTTGCTCCACCACCGACTCGTAATCCTCTTGTTACTCCTCACGAGGGCCCGTTTCATCCGACTACCCTGATGATTGCTCTTACTCCATCCCCCGATCCGGATATATGGGCCATTACACGACAATTCTCAAGTCCGCCTTCACATACTTTTTCGGTCGCGTTCTTCGATAAGTGTGGGGTGGTTGAGGATACGTTCATCTCACCGTCGGTAGAAGATGTGCTTTCAAATCCGAGTGTTCTTACTCCTCTCGATTCCACCATCGTGAACCTCAATTTTGATTGAAGATATAATCGAGCGAGCTTATATGGAGGAAAAGACCAATGAGGAGGTGGTTAGCCCGAACGTCGATATTGAATGATGTTGTGAACATGAGCCCCCTGTTCTACATGATAAGTTCGTTGTGCCTCTATGTGACCCCGACTTGTGTGTAGATGTTTCTCGGTGTGTCGTTGAGGGCAACGACGACTTTTTAGAGGGGGAGTTGGGGGTTATTGATGATAAGATTGAAAACATTGACGATTATCTTGAGGAGGAAGAGGAGAGAAATTTGATTATTATCCTTGCAAATTCACATCGAGAAGAAAAGGAGGAGAGGATGGTTAAAGGACTTGATGTTCTTAAGAGTGCTATTGATTGGATACCGGGAGTGGTTGAGGGAGTTAACCCTTTGAATTCGAGTCTTGAAGATATGGTGAGAGCCGGAATGAGGAGGTTGTTATTGGAGGGCTTGATGTTCGTAATGTCCAAAAGAGAGTGGGTAAAGCCCATTGACTTGGTGACTAAGACGAGCGGCTTGTTAGTTCTTGAAGATGAAGAAGGAGGGTCGTTGGCCACAAGGGCTACAATGGTTTGTAGGACGTTGATTGATTTTAAGAAGTTGAAAGTGGCTACCAATAGAGATCATTTCCCTCCCCCATTTTCCGATAAAAGATTGAACAATCTAGCCGGCCAATACTCCTTTTGCTTCCTTGATGAGTCGTCGGGGCACTTCAAAACCACAATCCCACCCGAGGACCTACCCGAGACAAGTGTCGATTACCCGTTATGAGCTATGCAATGCGCCAAGAACGTTCCAAAGAGTCGATCCTCCCGACAAGGAGGAGATTGTGTTGGTGGATCCTCCCGTGATCTTTCCACCTTAACCAAAAGGGAGTACGTTGAGCTATTGACGTAAAACAAGTGCTTCTTGGGAGGCAACCCAAGTTTTTCTCGTTCATTTCTTGTATTTTCTTTCTTTCTTCTTAAAATGAAAAAAAAAAAAAATAAATAAACCGGGAGATAAGGTGGTAGCGTTCATGAAACTGGGAGATACTAGCCATGCTCGAATTTTACTTGGATTTCTTGATTTTTAAGTGGACCCCACCGAGCTCAACCCAAACTCTCTCGGTTGAGGGAGTTTCTATTCATACCCCTTTTACTTGAATTTCATTAAAACGCAATGGGGGTATTGCATGTTTTAAGTGAGGGGTGGGTAGGTGGTTAGGGTCCGGGTTTTTATCGAGCATGTTTTGTTGTTCATAACTCGAGCCTTGGTGAAGTGACGCATTCTTGGTGAAGTGACGCTTACTATTTGGGCTATTATATGGTCGAGTCATTTTTGTGTCATTTTTTATTTACATTGTTGAACAACTCCACATACTTAGAAGTTTGAATAGTTTACTTGTCGAGTTTTTTGCATGTTTATGGCCTCTTGTGTGAGGGGTTGAATTTTTGTGCTTCGTCCAAACCCGCCTATATATATATATATATATATATATATATATATATATATATATATATATATATATATATATATATATATATATATATATATTCTCGTGAAAAGATTTCAAAGCTCTAAAAGCTCTTTTGATTTTGCTCCCAAATTCGGTGCAAACTAGTGAGTAGCCTTGTGTGATTTATCGGCTTACTTGTATTTTTATGGAAATTGCATTGAGGAGGTTTGATTTTGCTCGTACATGATTGAATCCGAAAATGACCTCGAGGCACATATATCACCCTTGTTTCGACCATATTCATATATTTAAACTACTTTAAAAATCCCAAACGAGCCCCCTTGAGCCTATGTCCCGTTTCTTGTTAGCCGAGCTCAGTTTTAGCTCTTATATCTTCATAAATTATGAGGTAAGAGTGTATGATTAGTTGACAAGAAATGTGAGGGAAATCGATTGTGGGTTTCGGGTTTTGAGTTGCTATATATATAAAAAAAAGAGAATAAGAATAATACTCCAACACAAATCACGAAAAGTGATTAAGCGTACGTTCAAATGAAAAGGCTAACTCAAAAGGCTAAGTTTAGTAAAAAGAAGCAAATTCATAAAGCTTCTAAGTGTTTTGAAAATAAAGTCGGTAAAGCGTGTGAAAATACAAAAGGGTTTTGAATGAAAGGTTTGGTAAATTGGGAAAGGTGAAGCGATCATAAGCTTCGGGTTTTAGAAGATAGGATTTTTTGTGTTTTATTGATCACGTTTGATCGTGTGCTAGCCACTATATCTAAATATTCCATACCTTACCAAAGATCCAACGTTACAACCCGAAATAAAGACCTCTTTTGATTCTTGTTTGATCATGTACAATGAGCAATTTTGAGCGTCCGATTTGTGAAATCTTGACAAGGTGCATGCATTGTCCGACTTGAGCGTAAACACGTCCTATATACACTTGAGCGAATTGAGCCAAACACCCTCAAAATTCCATTTGAGAGGAAGTCATCGATTTGGCTTGCATTTGAGAAAGAGTAATACGAGCAATGCTTGACGATAGTGAGTCTATGTTGATACTTCCATCATATTAATAAGGATAAGCACAAGGATTTTTCTTTTTACACAATGTTCATTGCGTGTGCACTCTCGATTCTTTTTGTTGTTCGAGGAGGAAAAACCTGATAAGTGTGGGGTAGTTGTTTTGCATGTAATTATTTTGTTTTTCCTAGTATTTTTAGTTAGAGTTTTATGTTGATTTTAGTAGTTTTTAATAAAATTTTATTAAGTTTTTATGTGATTTTTCTCGTTTTGTTATTTTTCACTTGACTTGTTAATTTTATATTTTAATGGGTTAATTATTTCAATTACCTTGAGGTTTGGTGTAATTCTTGGGTCTTAATAATTAAAATTCTCTTTTAATAGGTGGCTTAATGATTTTAGAATCAAGCTAAGGCATGGAGACCAAAAGCCCAACCTTGCCTATTCGCATGCCCAAGTTGGTGCCAAGAGCAAGCCTAAAAGGGGCAAATATTCTGGAATGGTGGCCTAGCCTTGCCTGGGCTTGCCCATTTTCATGCCTCAGGAGCAGCACCCCTAGGCAGCACTCTAGGCAGCATTTCGGTGCCCAGATTCATGCCCAGATTTGCCTACTCCAGCGCCCCACTCCAGCCCCAGCAAGCCCACTTCGGAGCCTACATTCTTGCCTACTCCAGCGCCCCACTCCATCCCCAGCAAGCCCACTTCGGAGCCTACATTCTTGCCTACTCTAGCGCCCCACTCCAAACCCAGCAAGCCTACCTCGGAGCCTACATTCTTGCCTAATGCAGCGCCCACTCAAGCCTCCAGCAAGCCTAATGCAACGCCCAATGCAAGCCAAGGACGCCCAAGACCCATCACCCACACCCAGGCTCGCCTAGACCGATCCACCTTGAGCCAAATCAAGCCAAAAAGTCCAAACAGCCCAATTTGGCCCATTTAACTCCATTTAAACCCAATTAAACTTAGTATAAATAGCTCACAACTCTCATTTTTTAAAGGGATAACTCCCCTCCCAACCCAAGCTAGGGATTGGGATCAAATTACTCACAAGCTCTTGATAATTTTCTCTCTTCTTAGGTTTTAGATTAAATTTCAAGCTTTGATGTAATTTCTTTTCTAGATTTAGATTTACTTTCATGCTTGGCCCTTGAGTTTGTAAGCCCAAGAAGAATTCAAGTATTCCATTGGATTGTTAATTCTGATGCAATTACATTCAAACTTTGTTTCATTTCGTAATTCAAGTAAGTTTCCTTTCAATTTCATGTTTTATGCTTTATTTCCATGCTTTGTTTTTCGTTTCCATGTTTGTTCTTCATTTTATACTTTTTGTCTTAGCACCTTGAATTCATGTTAGATCTTAAGAATTGGCTATGGAATCTAGATGAGTGACACATCTAGATCATAGATCGAGTCTTAGATCATCTTGATTTCAGGTCTTTCATATGCTTTATTTTGGTTTTTATCTTCATGCATAGTTTTAGATTAAATCTTAGATATACTCTTGTTGCTTGTTATTTTTCATAAAGTTTTAAACTTTCATGTCAATTTTCATTGCTCTTTCTATCCATGCTTTCAATTTTTGCTAATTTACATTATTTGAGTTTTTATGCATAGTTGTACCTTGTGCTTGCATGCTTGTACTTGGTGAAACATTGCATTTTCTTGCTTATTTTCATTATTACTTTGCATCTTAAATTTAGGCACTCGACTGAGGAATCCGACCAACATTCAATTTCATTTCTTAGCTTACTTTAGTTAGTATAATCGCTTTATTTTTATTTTCCTTTTATTTCTTCAAGCTACAAACACACTGATTATTACAATTGAATCGATTTCCGATAATACCGAGGCATGAACCCGTTGATACTTTCACCCCCACTAAAGCTAGCAACAGGTCTCATGAGAGGGCGAACTACATTACGTTAGATGATAGTCCAGTACATTCAACCTAATACAGTTGTCAAATTGTACTGTAGCATTTCTAGCCATATATTCTAGGTAGCCATTGTCAGATTGTAATGTATCATTTTTAGCCACATATTCTAGGGCAACATTAGTCAGGTATATTATCCTTCTATGCTGTAATCAATGAAATGATTGAATGTTTATACTGAAAAGTTAATATCAAAATGAGCTCGCTATTGACTATACTGAGATTTCCACTTTCTTTTACATAATATGTTGTTAAATTGACCACATATGAGAAAAACCAAAGTCATCAATTTAATATCTTATAAGCTCCAGTAAGTATAGGGAATACAATAGTAAAACGGGATAACAGCGGGGATTAATTCAAACTAATAGAAATAGAAATCACCAAAGATCAAAGAAGATTAGAAATAAAAAGATGTCGAGGCGAGCGAACTCTTTCCTTAAGATTCTTATTGCCCCGTACTACGTGCTCACAGTTTGATAGCAATGAACCTACCAAGATACAATGACGAACGGAGTTGGACGGAGCAGACGATCCAGTCGACTTGGCGAACGAGAACTGGGCAGACAACTGAGCAGACAACTGAGCAAAAAACCCTAATTGCAAGACTATATGATGCGTGAGGCAGACAGAGAATATATGAGATGCTTATGCTGATGATTTTCGAATGATTGAATTACACTGCAGAAGGCGGGTATTTATAGTTCAGAGAGGACCTTTAATTAAGGAAGTAAATCGCAGTAATTATGATTTCTGATACAAGTCAGACTCCTAATCTTCCTCTGCAAGAAAGATTAGAAGATTCTGAAACTGGTCCAAAATACAAGCTCAAACCCAACTAGGAACTATACGAACCACCAACCACGTGGTGCAAAAAACGCGAAAGAGCCGCGGGCCGCGAGCCGAGCCGAGCCAGCTGGCGGGTGGTGGCGCGCATGTGTGGATTCTCAACCCCACTCAACTTGTAACCAATGCCCATCTCACTTCATTTAATAAAACCATCATGAAATGAGACTCCTTTCAATGTGTGACTTTCCATATCTCAAATGGAAATCCTTTCAACTTCCAAATTCACTTATTAACTGTCCAACTTTGAATATTGATTAATCACTCATCCATTAATTTGTGAAAGCGAATCTATCACGTTAATCTAATTACAACGTAGATTAATAATATGGAGCTCATTTTTGGAAATAAAAAACTTTCAATATTTAGAATATTGAATCAAAGTTACCAACAATAACTTTTTAAATACCCAAATCCCAACAGTAAGATCGTTAAATTTGTTGAAGAATGTGACCTCAAGTGTTTTTATGCATGATAGCACTTCATCCTTATTTTTTTATTCAGGAGACCTTATTATCTAACACCCATAACTTTGAATATATTTTTTTTCACATCTTCACATTATCTGAAAAGACGATCATTTAATTTAATTGATAATGTGGACAACTTTTGAAATTAATCTACCCAAGCATACATTAATGTGTATGATACGATTCTCTCTGTCTCTTGGTGATTGGATTGGATAAGCCGGAGTGTATAGATTTCAATGCATTTCATTCTAGGTCCAATCCTCTTTATTCTTTACTAAGGTTTCAGTTTATTATTGATTTTCTGGCGAGTTCTTATTTTGTGAATTCTTATTATCGATTTAATTAAATAAATAATATATTTTTAAATAAGAATTAAAAAAATATGATAGTTTCAAAAAAAGTTGATTTTTGTGACGAGACGCGCTTTGGAATGGCGTCCTGCTCACATTCTAGAAGGTGCAAATAATAACCGTTCTAAAATGTGAGTGAGACACCATCCCAGTCGCGTTCCGGACCTAAGGTGATATTGTAGAAGGTAGTTATAAACAACCGTTCTACAATGTGAGTGAGACGCCATTCCAAGGACGTCCCAAACTTAAAGTGACTTTCTTCTCTTTTTTTGGGGTTGAAATGAAAAAAAAAATTAACCTTTCATAAAATTAATAAATTTCTCATTTACAATTAAAATTAACTTTATTAAATAATTAACAACTAAACAAGAAACAGATAAATTCGAATTTTCATATAATTAATGATTTCTCACAAAATAATAAATTAAAACTTTTTTCACATAATTAATAATTTCATATAAATTTAATTTTTCACATAATTAAGATTTTTACTTAAAATAAATTAGTAATTTCATATAAATTTAAATTTTCACATAATTAAGATTTTTACTTAAAATAAATCAATTGACATATTAACAAATTTAATTATTCACATAATTHWTAATTTCATCACAAATCAATAAATTTAAATTTCACAAACATATAAATTATTAATTATGTGAATAATTAAATTTGTTAATATGTCAATTGATTTATTTTGTATAAAATCCTTAATTATGTGAAAAATTAAATTTATATGAAATTATTAATTATGTGAAAAAAGTCTTAATTTATTTATTTGATGAGAAATCATTAATTATGTGAAAATTTGAATTTATTCGTTTCTTGTTTAGTTGTTAATTATTTAATAAAACTGATTTTATTTGTAAATGAGAAAATTATTAATTTTGTGAAAATATTAATTCTTTTAAATATTTTTTTATTTCAGCCTCAAGAAAAGAGTAGAAAGTCATTCTAGAACGGTTCTTTATAACTATCTTCTAAACGGTCACTTTAGGTGCGGGACGTGCCTGGGAATGGCGTTCCGTCACATTCTAGAAAGGTTATTATTCGTACCTTATAGAATGTGAGCGGGACGCCATTCGCGGGCGTGTCCCGCCACAAAAAATCAACTTTTTTTGAAAAATTATCATATTTTTTTAATTCTTATTTAAAAATATATTATTTATTTAATTAAACCCTTATTATCCACATACCTTACTTTTTTTTATAGAGCACATAAGTTTGAAACGCCGTTAATGGAGATGGTTAAATAGGATAACCGGCGACAACTTGGTACAGGGGTATCTCAAAAGCTCAATGAATGCTTCAATTTTTTTTATTTTTTTTTTCAAATTTTCTATTTAGTACATGGAAACTAGCTTTGTTCGATACCAAATTCAATTCTTTTGGTAGCTAAAAATCTACATTTTTAGCAAATGGTACAAGATTTAAAGGGCCTTGTGATGGCAGGTTAATAGGCAGGTAAATAATCCAGGCACATATATATTTTATATAGTGCGGTTATTAAATTTTTTAGAAATTATATAGATGTATATTAAATAAATAGAGTTGGTCCTTTATTTACATTTTTATTATAAAGTGTTTTATTTGTAATTTCAGAATGTACATCAAGTATAAAAATAGATAATTATAAAAACTACCCATGATGTTTAGGATGTTTAAAAACCCCAAAAAAGTTTTAAAATTACAAGAACTCTAAAATTTGATTCTCTCTTAGTTTTTAAGGTGTTAATTATAATATTCCTATAAATACAAGGGGTAGTTATTGAGAAAAAAGAAATTATTACAAGAAAAAATTAATGTATAATCAATTAATGTCAAGGGGTACTTTTTAATTAAAAAATAACATTATTTTTGTGAAACCATGTCAAACTTAGAGTAATATTACTTTTTTATGTTTTGAATTTGAATTATTTATTAATTGGTTGATATCAATCAATTTATAGTGCAGGTTGGTTGATAGGCTTGCGACTTTCGCAATATTACAACGATGACTTTTCTGAAAATTTTCTATTCACTTGAAAGCCTCAACTCAAATCGCAACGGGATGAGGTACTCATAACTTTTCGATTTCTTTTTTGTTTTTTTGTTTGAACCTGTGACAAAAATGTTTTATAATTTGTTTTCGTTTCTTTTATATCTACATTTTCATAAGATTCATGTTTCATGAATTATGTTGGGGTATAATTAATAAATATTTGTAGTGTGATGGGGTAAATTATTAGATAGACTCAGGTGCACCCTTTTCCACATATAAAATCATTTTTCAGAATTTTCACGCGCCCTTTCTTTTTCCATCTCAAAATTTTCACGCGCCCTCTTTCTTTTTCATCTCCAACGATTTTTCTTTTTCTTCTCCAGCGATTTTTCTTCTCCATCAATTCTACGATCTGCACCAACTTCACAATCGCCAAAACTTTCATTAATTTCGTCCAAATAAAAAACCATCACGGCTATACCCATCGAATTCAACAGCAACAGGATCCCTATCGATTTAACAACAAACAATTGTGAATTTGTTAGTTTTTCTTCGATTTTTCAATCTTTGCTCCACCACCAACAAACAAATCCTTTAACTCCGATGGACTTGAATCTAGTAGATGTTCCAATGGACGTGAATCGGTCTGAGGGTAAGTGATTTTGGAAGTTGATTTATTTTTGTATTATATTAGGTTTATGCTATTTTCTTATTTTTGTTGCTGTAACTCTTCCGATTTGTGTTTCTACTGCAAATATTCCAGTTTCTAGGAATGGTGCAAGTTCGAACACTGAGTCTGTATATGATGATATCTGAAAGTAGAATGTGATGATATCTGAAAGTTGATGATATGTCAGTCTGTATGTGATGATATCTGAAAGTAGAATGTGATGATATGTCAGTCTGTATGTGATGATATCTGAAAGTAGAATGTGATGATATTTGAAAGTAGAATGTCATGATATCTGAATGTAGAATGTGATGATATCTAAAGTAGAATGTGATGATATTTGAAAGTAGAATGTGATGATATCACTACAAAAAAATCCGGCAATCCTGACGGCCAAATCCGTCAGTATACAGATGCGAGCGGCCCTTATGTGGACCATAAGCGACTTTCCTGCATACTCGATGTTGTCTGGTTGGAGCACGTCCGGTCGAATGGCTTGTCCGTATTGCATGGAGCGTTCAGACGCGTTTAACCTGAAAAAAGAGCATGAAACAATCATGGTTTGATAACCATCGTAAGTTTCTAGAATGTGATCATCGACTTCGTAAAGATAAAAAAACATTTTAGGAAAAATAGAAAGGTTGAAGCGCTGCCGCCGCACGTGCGTTCTGGAACAGAGATTTTGGCCGAAATTGAACGGCTAGGACTTCTGAAGGTAACCGATGAAAATGCAGAACATGTGAACGGACTAATAGCGAGGAGTAGTGGATGGAGAAAAAGAAGTATTTTTTGGGATTTGCCTTACTGGAGCACTAACTTGATTCGTCATAATTTAGACGTTATGCACATTGAGAAGAATGTTTTTGATAATGTGTTTAACACGGTGATGAATGTCAAGGGAAGACAAAAGACACAGTAAAATCAAGAGATGAGTTAGCAGAATACTGTCACCGTCCCGAGCTTCATGCAGACGCATCATGAAAGTATCCCAAAGCGTCGTACACAGTAAAATCAAGAGATGATTATATTATTGAACATTTATAATTATATGTTTTAATTAATTCATTATATTAAATATTGTAAATGTAACTTTACATACAGGCTGCACAGACGGGTTCGCAGCCCAGTAACTACGAGCTTCTGCTGAGGTATCATCGAAATCCCGACGGCACATTTACGGATCCCAAAACCCAGAGGATAGCGGTAAGTTTTATATGTTATATATATAACCGATTTATTATAAAATCTGATCAAAGTTGTTTGGTAATAATAGTTGAAAATTTTGATATCAGGAGGATTATGAGAGGGCTTTGGAGGAGAGGCGTGCTGCGTCGTCTAATGATAACAGCCCTCAGGTAGACCCGAACGAGGTCTACCTACAGGTCGTCGGGAATAGGAAGGGTCGACGCTATGGCCTTGGATGCTTTGGGAAGACTCAGAAGGGTTGCAGCACTTCTTCCACCTCCACCGTCGATGTTCATAGGCTCCAGACTCAGGTGCAGTCCCAGCAGGAGGAGTTTCAGCGGATCCGCGACGAGCAGGCGCTGGAGATTCAGCGGATCCGCGACGAGCAAGCGCTGGAGATTCAGCGGATCCGTGAGGAGCAGGATCGTTCCCAGTTGAGGCTCCAACAGCAGATTGAAGAAGCTGTTGCTCGGGCCATGGCTCGTCGGCCTCCCCGTAGTCCAGATGGTGGAGATTTAGATGGATAGTTATATTTTTATACATTCGACTGATTAAACGATTTTTTGTTATTGAAATGATTTGTTTTCATTTTTTTATTAGTGGATTATTTATTTTGAATTATCTCTAAAATTTTATTTATTTATTATTTTTAATTTAATTATTAATTAATTAAATTTTATCTAAAATTTGTTTATTATTAATATTAATTTAATTAAAATTAATTTTATTAATGCTGGCGGCTGGCCGCCAGTAAATCCTGGCGGGAATAACCGCCAGTAAATCCTGGCGGCCAAATCCGTCAGTAAATACTGGCGGAGGTACCCGCCAGTAAATCCTGGCGGGTAAACCCGCCAGTAATGCTGACGGTTTATCACCCGACAGGAATACTGGCGGGCATTTCCTGGCGGCACAAGCCGTCGACGAAACCGCCGGCATTACTGGCGGGTTACAATTCCCGTCAGGATGCTACAATCCTGACCGCAAATATACTGGCGGCCATAATCCGTTAGGAGGCCGTCAGTATTTGATGATATACTGGACGGATTTGGCCGTCAGGATTGCCGGATTTTTTTTGTAGTGATATCATCACATTCTACTTTCAAATATCATCACATTCTACTTTAGATATCATCACATTCTACATTCAGATATCATGACCATTCTACTTTCAAAATATTCATCACATTCTACTTTTCAGATATCATCAACATACAGACTGACATATCATCAACTTTCAGATATCATCACATTCTACTTTCAGATATCATCATATACAGACTCAGTGTTCGAACTTGCACCATTCCTAGAAACTGGAATATTTGCAGTAGAAACACAAATCGGAAGAGTTACAGCAACAAAAATAAGAAAATAGCATAAACCTAATATAATACAAAAATAAATCAACTTCCAAAATCACTTAACCCTCAGACCGATTCACGTCCATTGGAACATCTACTAGATTCAAGTCCCATCGGGAGTTAAAGGATTTGTTTGTTGGTGGTGGAGCAAAAGATTGAAAAATCGAAGAAAAACCTAACAAATTCACAATTGTTTGTTGTTAAATCGATAGGGATCCTGTTGCTGTTGAATTCGATGGGTATAGCCGTGATGGTTTTTTATTTGGACGAAATTAATGAAAGTTTTGGCCGATTGTGAAGTTGGTGCAGATCGTAGAATTGATGGAGAAGAAAAATCGCTGGAGAAGAAAAAGAAAAAATCGTTGGAGATGAAAAAGAAAGAGGCGCGTGAAAATTTTGAGATGGAAAAAAGAAAGGGCGCGTGAAAATTCTGAAAATGATTTTATATGTGGAAAAGGGTGCACCTGAGTCTATCTAATAATTTACCCCATCACACTACAAATATTTATTAATTATACCCCAACATAATTCATGAAACATGAATCTTATGAAAATGTAGATATAAAAGAAACGAAAACAAATTATAAAACATTTTGTCACAGGTTCAAACAAAAAAACAAAAAAGAAATCGAAAAGTTATGAGTACCTCATCCCGTTGCGATTTGAGTTGAGGCTTTCAAGTGAATAGAAAATTTTCAGAAAAGTCATCGTTGTAATATTGCGAAAGTCGCAAGCCTATCAACCAACCTGCACTATAAATTGATTGATATCAACCAATTAATAAATAATTCAAATTCAAAACATAAAAAAGTAATATTACTCTAAGTTTGACATGGTTTCACAAA
>BMAC01000171.1:1105112-1141757 GCA_014905375.1 Phtheirospermum japonicum
CCGTCCACAGCCCGACCACTCCGGTTCAAGCCCCCAGCCCACCGCCGCCGCTCCGGTTGAAGGCCAACCCCAATTGCCCTCAGCCCACCGCCACCCTCCGGTTCAATCCCAGCCCAAGGCGGCCGCTCCAAGGTCCACCACCGCCTGCCTCCACTTCCGGCACCGATCCGAGGTCCACCACCACCTCCACTTTCGATTTTCATTTTATATTTTTGATTATTTTTATGTATATTTGTATTTATTTATATAAAAATTATATTTTTGATTATTTTTATGTATATTTGTATTTTTTGTATATTTTTTATATGTTTGTTGTTTAGTAATTGTTATATAATAGATTTTAAAGGTTAGAGTTTAGTATTTGTTTAAGGATTAGGGTTGAAAATTGGGTTCATTAGAAATTAATTACAAAGTTAGGGTTAAAGTATGAGTTTATTATAATTAAGTATATACTTATGATTCACGGTGGCGGTGTGGACGGCGGTGGCTAGGTAGAAGGGGGCCGCAATTTTGGCCGCTCTTCTCTTCTCTCTGGACAGACTGGCGCGGAGGGAAGGGGGACGCAATTTTTAGGTTAAATTCCTGACGGCCAATGGCCGTCAGGACTAGCGGGCCTTTATTTTTTTCATTAAAAATAGTATCCTGACGGCCATGACCGTCAGGAGTAGCGAAATTATTTTTTTTAATTAAAAATTATATCCTGGCGGCCTCGACCGTCAGTATCCTGACGGCCAAACCCATCAGCGACGCCAATTTTATATACTGACGGGTATGGCCGTCAGTATAATTAAGCGGGATAAAGTCCCGCTTTTTCCCTGGCGGGTTACCGACGGCCTATAATGCTGACGGCCAAAGCCGTCAGCATATCCGCCAGCAAAGTCGGCCGCCAGGAAGGCCGCCAGTAAATCCGCCAGGACTGCCGGATTTTTTTGTAGTGTATGTCAGTCTGTATGTGATGATATCTGAAAGTAGAATGTGATGATATATCTGAAAGTAGAATGTGATGATATCTGAATGTAGAATGTGATGATATCTGAAAGTAGAATGTGATGATATCTGAAAGTAGAATGTGATGATATCTGAATGTAGAATGTGATGATATCAGAAAGTAGAATGTGATGATATGTCAGTTTGTATGTGATGCCATCTGAAAGTAGAATGTGATGATATATGAAAGTAGAATGTGATGCTATCTGAATGTTGAAGGTGATGCTATCTGAATGTTGAATGTGATGCTATCTGAATGTTGAATGTGATGATATCTGAATGTAATATATGATGAGTTGTCTCAGTGTTATGTGATGATATGTGGTATTAATATGTGATTAATATTTGTATTAATCACATATTTTTGGTTTGTTTTATCTTTTTGTCTTATGTAGTGAATTCTATTGTTGGTGATAGTCAGTCAGCTGATAGAGCAATGCGTGATGATGATTTGGTTGGCATTATAGTAAATTCTGTTGACGAGGCTTATAATTTGTATAATGATCATGCGTTTAGGGTTGGGTTTAGTGTTAGAAAGGGGAAGGATAGGAAGAGGGTTGATGGCTCAATTTCGATAAAAATGTTTCTTTGTTCTAAGGCTGTTCAGAAACAAGTTTAAAAAATAAGTAGGTCTTATGCGAAATTAGACGTGAGAACAGGATGTCCTTCTTTTATTTGACTTGATATTGATCGTAGTGGTTTGTGGGTTGTTACTGCACATAAAAACGATCACAACCATATATTATGTCCACCTACATCTAGTCATCTTCTTCCATCTCATTGACAAATTTGTCCGACTCAACTTGCTTACCTTAAAGAATTAAAAAAAAACTGGTGTTGGTGTGGCCGATGGTGTTCGGGTTTTGAAAAACCAGTCTGGTGGTTCACCTTTTTTAGGGTTTAGCACTAGAGATGCATATAATGCATTGAGTAAATCGAGAGTATTTGATGGTACTGATTCGAACACTTTAATTCAAAATTTTAAAAATAGGCAAGCTAATGAGAAGGACTTTTTTTTTCGATTTTGAGGTGGATAGTGAGTCTAGGCTTTGTAGTTTTTTTTGGAGAGATGGTCGTATGCGGCAGGATTACAAGTCATTTGATTTCATACTAACAAATACGATATGATTTCATCATGGTGAGAATGTGATGTTTGGGTGTGGGTTCCTTATGAATGAGAGAATCGAGTCATTTGAGTGGTTGTTTGGCGCTTTTTTGAGATCTATGGGCGGTAAGCACCCTATTACAATTATAATCGACTAATCTGCTGCCATGGCTGCTGCTATTTCCAAGATTTTCCCAATGTCACGACCTCGACTATGCGTTTGGCATATTGGGGAAAATTCAAAGACAAACATCAGATCGCTAAGAAGTCAAAAAGGTTATATTGACCTTTTCAACTATTTGCTCAAATACGTTGAAACAGAGGCTGAATTCCAGTTTTACTGGGAAAAGTAAGTAAATATTTTTATGTTTAAATTATGTGTTAATTATTGTTGATAATATATTACAGCAATATGTGATGATATTTGGACTTATTATATGATGATATGTTGTAGAATTATGTGATGATATATGTCAGTAGTATGTGATGATATATGTCAGTAGTATGTGATGATATCTGAAATATATTCAGGTTTTTAGGGTTTTCTTTTTTTCTAAAGTAAATTGTGATGATATGTGTCAGCAATGAGTGATGATATGTGTATGTAGTGCGTGATGATATCTGTGTAAGTAATATGATGATATGTGAAGTACAATCTGGTTTTAGTGTTTTGCTTTTTTGCCAATGATATGTGGAAGTAAAGTGTGATGGTAACTATGAGTGTTGTGTGATGGTAACTATGAGTGTTGTGTGATGAAATGTGTTACTAATGTGTGATAATATCTGAAACAGATTCAGGTTTTTAGGGTTTTTTTTTAAAAGTAAATTGTGATGATATGTGTTAGCAATGTGTGATGATATATGTATGTAGTGCGTGATGATATCTGTGTAAGTAATGTGATGATATGTGAAGTACAATCTGATTTTAGGGTTTTGCTTTTTTGCTAATGATATGTGGAAGTAAAGTGTGATGATAAATATGAGTGCTGTGTGATGGAATGTATCACTAATGTGTGATGATATCTGAAATATATTCAGGTTTTTAGGGTTTTCTTTTTTTCTAATGATATTTTGGTATAAAATGTTTTGATATGTGTCAGTAATGCTTGATTTTCTTTTTCTTTTTCTTTTTTCAGGATGCTTACAGATTATGGATGTCAGAATAATTCTTGGTTAAAAAGGCTTTATGATATACCAACAAAATGGTGTCCTGCGTTTAACAAGGATTGGTTTTTCAGGTGGCATTTTATCTTCTCAAAGAAGTGAGAGCACAAATCATGCTCTTACAAGGAAATTATCAAAGACGGATGGGCTTTGCAATTTCCACAACATGTTCATTGGAGTTGTGTCTGAGTGGAGGAATAAAGAGAACGGAGATGACGTACATTGCATGCTAGGTACACCTTTTATGGGCTTAAATGATGTGAAGTTGGTTTTACATGCTAGAGATGTGTATACAATTGAAACTTTCTCTTTATTTGAAGATCAATATATGAAAGGGACTGCATGTCATCAATCTTTTTTCTCTATAGAAGGGTCTACTATGACTTATCATGTATGGGTTGAGGGTAGGGATGTTATAAAACATGCAGTGACTTTTAATGCTGCAGATTTGTCGATATCTTGCAGGTACAAGTTATTTTTTGAGGTTGGTATTTTGTGTTGTCATTATTTGCTTATAATGAATATACATTGTGTTTGTGCCATTCCGTAGAGATATGTTACAAAAAGATGGCACAAGGATATTGTTAGTGATCGTGTTTTAGAGATGTTCCTGTATTTGATTCTTCGAGTAAATCGATGGTGGGCTCGTTATGGAGGATTCAAATGAATAGAAAGTTTCAGAAGTTGATTTTAGCGAGTGAAGACAATATTGAAGCTCGATTAAAGTGTGAAGAAGCTTTTGAAAGTGCTAAATTTAGTATTATACGTGAAGTCGGCCCCATTTATTTTGAAGACTGTGTTGATCCATCGTTGAGTGGTGTTATTCAAAATCCTCAAAGTTGTCGTGAGAAAGGTAAGCGGAATAAAAGGGAGAAGAGTATACTAGAGAAGAAGTTCAACCAAGCGAAAGAAAAAAGAAATCGAGCGAGAATTGCCGAGTCACAAACTAAAAAGGCCGTAGAAAGTCTACAGGTATTTATTCTGTAATTTATATATTATTTTTATATAGTGTGGTCGTTTTTTTATTCTATTCTATTTTTTTTTCAGGATGGTATTTCTACATTTGCCGGAGACGGTTATGTTGTGCATCCGAGTGTTGGTCCAACATCGAGTTCGAATTTTATAGTTGTTAGTTCGAATACGAGTTCAAAGCTTCCACCATTACTACATTCTTTTGAGTTGTAATTCTTTTAGTTTAAAGTCAGTTTATAGTTAGTATTTTTTCGATATATGACAAAATAGAGAGATAACTAATTTTTATTTTTTAGACTGTATTCTTTTATTATTTTTGGACTGGTGTTTTTTACCCAGTCTTTTTTATTGTAATCAAAATGACTTTTTTTTTTATGAAAAGGTTATATGTTTGTTCATTAGTTGTGGTTAATTTTTTAAATGGCTGGTGATTCAAAATGTGTAGATGGTGTGTGGATTTTATATATGATGATGTGTGTATGGTGTATATGATGATATGTAGTTTGTGTATGTGATGGTATTTGAATGGTGTGCAGGATGATATGTGGCTGGTGTGTAAGATGATATGTGTCTGGTTTGTAGGATGATATGTGGCTGATATATGTGATGATATTTTGGATGGTGTGTAGGATGATATGTGGCTGGTGTGTAAGATGATATGTGTCTGGTTTGTAGGATGATATGTGGCTGATATATGTGATGATATTTGACCGAGATTCAGGATTTAAAGTTTAGTTTTTCATTTTAGGGTTTAGGTTTTTAGGATTTTAGGGTTTAAGGCTTAGGGTTTAAGGTTTCAGGGTTTAGTGTTTTAGGGTTTAGGGTTTACAGTTTAGGGTTTTTTTGGCTGGTATATATGTGGCTCGTATTCATGTATATGTGAAATATGTGATGATATGTGTATATGTCATATGTAAAATAAATGTAAATTTTAATTAGTAAACTTAAAAATACAAGAACATTATACACAAACTTTAATATTTGACATTCAAATTAGAGTATTTGACATATCATGCATTTAGCATTACAACTATATAAAAGTATCCAATCTCTTAAAATAAAAGAATTATAAACTTATCATATAATACTAATATTCCAAAGCATGCATATTAAGCAACAAATCTAACAACCACATACAACTAAAATTCCAAAGTATATTATCAATAAAATCATGTATCATTTCTAACACCTCAACCTCGTACCATTAATGTAAAGCATGAACTGAAACATAAACAATAGAAACCAGAATATTTCCCAACACCTGAATTTGCTACATGAAACAGACCTAAACAAGAATATTATTTTTACTCAGAATATCACTACAGCAGACAAACCACACGTCCCACATCTTTCAACAATTTGTATTCTCCTCCATCATTATGATTGCTGAACAGTACTTTGCTCTCAATGTCTTCAACAAATCTTTGTCCTATTGAAAAAATATACAAGAAAAATCAATAAATACAAAGAAAATAAGTATAAACTTCTAATTAAATTTACTTACATTATCTTTAGTAAAACCTGCATTCCATCCATCCACGTCCAACTTCCCCTTGTATGTTTATAGATGTCTCATGCAATATATTCCATAATCATCAAGATTATTTGCTGATCTCCATGGCATTTTAACAATTGATTGGAAATTTTTTTCAACATTCACATTCTTCTTCAAATTGTTGATTTCCAAATATTTGCTTAATGCTGATGCCTAAGAATTAAATATAATGAGATACAATTAGTACAACTGATCTCCATGGCATTTCTCAACATTCACATTCTTCTTACACGAAGATACATTCATTTTTTTTGTGTGTGATTATTGTTGTAGAGTACTTACAATTTTTTTGGGGCCATTGTCGTAATGAATTGCAACACTTGTAAGTTGTGCAAGCGGTCTGTTGTCAATTATTTGTAGGGCACGGTCTTTGAAATTGAAACAAACAATCCAATAATGAAGATCTTTCAATACAGGGAAAAAGTCCTGTAATTTTAGATACTATTAGAACATTGTAATGTATATTCAGGAAATCTTTATATATATACAGACATACACACAGAAACACACATATACATACATACACACACACACACACACACACAGACACAGAAACAAACACAGACACACAGACACACACACACATATATATATAAATATATATACACACACACACACTTACTAGATCTGCATCATCGATATTGACATCACCCATTATGCTGAGCTCATTATCAAGCATATTATTGAAAGATTTCTTGCTGTCATCCTCATTAAATTTTAAGTCCATTTCCATCTGATCCTGCATAATTAATAGTTGATAAGTTTGGAGTTTGTCTATAATAATTGACGATATATATTTTTTATCGAGTACTTACATGAGGCATTGTATAGAAAAGTTCTCTTTTTGGTTCTCCTGTTGCTCTCCTCTTATTATCAATGTTTAGCTTCATGCACCATATATCGATGATTGTTTGCATAACCCACTGACTTTCTGAGAGTGTGTAGAAGAATTCATTCCTTCTTAAAACCATTCCAACGCCATCGAACAATACTTCACTAATATTTTTAAATAAAAAACAAATATAGTAAGAGGAGAGTTTCTGAATATGCATTTATCATCACAACAAAGATAAAATGTAATTTATAATATATCAATACACAAATCTTGGACATACCATCACACAAACTATGCACATATCATCACACAGATCTTGCACACATCATTACACAGACTATGCACATACCATCATATAAGCCAAGCACATATCATCATCAACAATTTTTCAAAAATTCATTTGTAATCTCAGAAAAAAGAAATAAATATTACATAAATAACATCACAAATCAAAAATATATATATTCATCATCTGTGCTTATGAAGATTAAAAAATAACATATTCATATGTTTTCACACAAATATTGTACACACCATCACACAGACTATGCACATACCATCACATAATCCATGCACATATCATTACTCCTTAGAAACAAAAATTTAAAAACTTAAGAATTACTTAATTTTTTATTTCTTAAGTTGGTTTTAAGAATGCATACTCTACAATCAGTTTCTTCTTCATTGTAACAAGTTTGTCCAGTTTTGGATTATTTCATATCCACAAAGGAGATATGAAATTCAACGCCAGATCTTTTTCATTTCCTCTTTGGGTTCTTTCTTTGGAGGACATCAACAATGTCATCCTTAAACTCGTCAAGTATGCTGATTTGTTTAATGTCATAAGAAATAATTGTTATTTTTATTTCATCAATCTAAACAGTGTAGTATTCAAATTATAAAAACTAATATATAACTTTAAAAAAATATTACAGTTAAATACCTTTGAATTTCAACTCATCAAATGGGGTCACGTTCTCAACTTCATCATCATTCTCTTCAGCAACTGTATCCCTATCACTATCAGCATCATCACTATTATTATTACAATCAACGTCACCATCAACATTACAACAAACATCAGCATTACCACCACCATTACCATCACCATTATCACCACCATCACCACTATCAACATGATCATCAGCACAAAAATTTCCATCGGTTCAATTTCTTCAAGTCCTAATGAAAACGTGGATGGTGATATTCCATTTGGAACCTCTCTCTTTGTCACCGTTTGGGTTTGCATAAAGCATCCCACAACTCAAAAATTCTGGATCATCAAACATATCATCATCTAATATGCAACTGGTTTTTTGGCTTGGTGGTTTTGCAGGTGGTGATTTTCGAGTTGGTGGTGTTTTGGATGGCGATTTTTGGCTTAATGCTTTCTTGGTTGGAGATTTTGGGTTTGGGGTTTTCTGGATCGATTCTTGGTGCTCTTGAATTGGCTCTTTCTCTTTACAACTCAATATCAGTTCAAATGGTGTCATCAGAATGTCATTTGTCATTTCTGTTTTTCCAATCTCATCCATGACATCTCTGAACTGATTAACTGCTTCAGTCATCTTCCCCAAAACCTGCACCAGTTTGGTTTGTTGACTCCTCTTGAATGTCAACAAGATCACTACCCTTCTGTAAAAAAGACATGTATAAGCAAGTCAAAAATTTTTATTTTGGGAAAAATAAATAATAACATCAAAAATCCCAAAATATATATTCATCATCAGTTCTTGTGAAATATAAATAATAACATATTCATATATCATCACACAGACCATGCACATACCATCACACAAACTATGCACATACCATCACACAAACTATGCACATACCATCACATAAACCATGCACTTATTATCATCAACAACTTCTTAAAGTTCATTTGTAATCCCAGAAAAAAGAAATCAATATTACATTAATAACATCACAAATCACAAATATATATTCATCATCAGTGCTCGTGAAATATAAAGAATAACATATTTATATATCATCACACAGACCATGCACATACCATCACACAAACTATGCACATAGTATCACATAAACCATGCACATATCATCATCAACAACTTCTTAAAAATTCATTTGTAATCTCATAAAGAAGAAATCAATATTACATTAATAACATCACAAATCACAAATATATATTCATCATCAGTGCTTGTGAAGTATAAAGAATAACATATTCAAATATCACCACACAGACCATGCACATACCATCACACAGACTATGCACATACCATCACATAAACCATGCACATATCATCATCAACAACTTCTTAAAAACTCATTTGTAATCCCAGAAAGAGGAAATCAATATTACATTAATAACATCACAAATCTCATATATATATATATATATATATATATATATATTCATAATCAGTGCTTGTGAAATATAAAGAATAACATATTCATAATCATCACACAAATCATACATATACCATCACACATACTATGCACATACCATCACATAAACCTTTCCCCAATCTTTAAACATAGAATTAAACACATACCATTTTGTTATTGTCTTCATGCTTCAACAATCTTTCAACAACCTTTCCCCTTCCGAAGCCTCCAGATTTCTTTTCTCCTCTAACTCTTTTTTCCAGTCCAGTTAATCCCCAATTTGTGCATATTGGTTATATTCGTGAATTTGCCTCCGCACCTTGAACTCCATTCTATCAAGGTAGCATAACTGCATAAAATACATTAATGTTAGAGAATTTTATTTCTTAGTATTTTAAATCACTTTATTCAGTAGTAATTCACATATGGTCACCATTAAGAAAATTGGAGGCCCTGCAAAAAACTTATTCACCGCTGTGCTTGTTTTTCATTCCTCAATTGACGAATCAGGTAGTTGATCATAAAATGGCACCAATTGAAATTTCTGATTTCGTTCACATCTTGAAGGCATTTCAGAATCTTGTAATTAGCTTCTCGATTCTGGTGTGACTTGAACATGTTAGTGACAACAAACACGGCAAAGTTACGTTTGAAGTCATCACCATAGTCACCCGTTGATTGCAGAGCCTCAACAATTTTTGATGTAAAAGGGGCAGCATTTGAAACTCCCCACCGCTACTGCCATTCTCTTACCAGATCTTTATACTTCTCATTATCTTTTTTAGTACATGCATTGAAAAATAAAATTATTTAGGATATGTACATATTATAGTTTAATTAAGGGGAGTTAATATAATTAACGTAAACAATTTAAAAATACCTTTTTCAGACAAAGCTTCTGTCACAGATTTTTCTCTCAACGGAAAGTTAAAAATAGACACGACATCCTCCTCGTTAATTTTTAACTCATCTCTCCCCAATTTAATCGAGCATCTGCATCAATCAAACTGCTGTACCAGAAATGTTACCAACTCAGCATGGTTTTCTCGAGTTGACAACTTCAACATTCCAGCAAATCCGATCTCCCTGACTGCTTCTTTTTGCTCATCATTCAGATGCTCTATCAGTTTGAAGAGAGGGTTAGGAGATGTCCTGAATCGGATATGGTCTTGGTTCAATTTACGAACAAACTTCTTTTTTTGAGGAGGAGGATTTGCTAGGTTAGTTGTAGGTTCTTTTCGTTTACGAATCTATTGCAGTACAACCTGAAAATAAATAAAATTGACTATCACATACACCAACCACATAACATCTCATACACTAACTACATATCATCTAATACACCAAACACAAACAACCACATCATCACATACACCGATCACATGTCATCTTATACACCAGCTACATATCATCATATACAGTAGTCACATATCATCATATACACCAATCACATATCATCCTATACACCGGGCACATACCATCATATATACTAGACACATATAGTAGACACATATCATTACATATACTAGCAACATATTATCCTACACACCAACTACATACACCAACCACATATCATCACATACACCAACCACATACCATCTCATATACTAACTACATATCATCTAATACACCAAACACAAACAACTACATATCTCACTTACACCAGCCATATATCATCACATGCACAAATCACATATCATCATATACACCAGGCACATATCATCATATATACTAGACACATATAGTAGCCACATATGATTACATATACTAGCCACATATTATCCTACACATCAACCACATACATCAACCACATACCATCACATACACCAATCACATGCCATCTCATAGACTAACTACATATCATCTAATACACCAAACACAAACCACTACATATTTCACTTACACCAGCCACATATCATCACATACAACAATCACATATCATCATAAACACCAATCACATATCATCCTATACACCAGGAACATATCATCATATATACTAGACACATATAGTAGCCACATATCATTACTTATACTAGTCATATATTATCCTATACACCAACCACATACCATCACATACACCAAACACATACCATCATATACACAAACCACATATCATCTCATACGCAATCTACATATCATCTAATACACCAAACACAAATAATCACATATATTACATACACCAATCATATATCATCAAACACACCATTTACATACCATCACATGAACATGACAGTAGTGTATTAAAATTATTGTTAAAAATTCAAATCTCGGCTGGTTTTATTTTTTCTTTTTTCTCATTTTTTTGTGTCTTCAATGGGTGCAACCTGCATATCAGTGCACAACTATAACTGTGTTAATTTCAATTTGGAATATAAATATTATTTTTGTCAAAGTAGAAAAGTAATAAAAATAGCAAACCTTTTTCTTTTTCGGCAATCATGTTTTTTTCACAATCAGAGTCTTTTTGTCACTAACAACCTATTTCAAAACTTGAGTTTTAGAACCAGTTTTTTCAGGTGTTTGTTTGTGAATTTTCATCTTTTCAGCGTTCTTCTTTTTTCTTCTTTCGTATTTTCTCCTCTGTTGGTCTTCTTCTTGAAGTGTAAGCCCTGTTCCCAGGGGATTACCAACTAGAATTGGTGTATCTAGTTGGTCTCTAGTTACAGTTTGTGTTTTCTTAGTCATTTCTACAATTAAACATACAAAAGAAATAAAATAAAATATCATCATACATACCATAACACACATCATAAATGCATCATCACAGACGACATGAAAATATCATCACACAAATCTTATACATTTATCACACATATTTTCTCACACAATATGTAAATATCATTAGGCATATGATTTACATATCATCATACAAAATATGAACATATCATTGCACAAAATATGAATACATTATCACACGGAAAGTGTATATATCATCATAAAAGTCAATCTATATTTGTAGTAAAATAAAAATTCACAAATGATATAACATTATGCATATATTAAACATATCATTACAAAGATTGTGCACATAGCATCACTACTATATCAAAACTCATATATTCGCAGAAAAAAAGTAATATGAGGTTCACAAATGATATATCATCGCTCAGATCTGGAACATATCATCAGATTGTTCTTGCACATATCATCAAAATGTACATATAAAATCTTATCACAATTTCTGAAACATAGAACATGTAGATATTATCACACTGAGAATCGATGGTTGAACTATAGAATCGAAAGCATATAGTTAGAATGCAGATGAATCAACATCAATTGATGGATAAACCCTAGAATTGGAAGAATCGAAAGTATATAATTAAATTTTGTGAACTAATAAGCGTTTTGTGATGAATCATCACCAGTCGACGATGAAAACATCATCAATCAATGCTGAAACATGTACCAGTGTGTTAACTAAACTAAAAGTTGAATGGGAAAAAAAATCAAAAACTTACAGCCGGAGAATAGTGGTGGAGAAGATGAGATTTGATGAAGGAAATCTGCTATTTGCTTGTATTATATTTGCTGGAGAAAATCGCCGCACAAAATCACCGGAGAAGATGAATGAGTGTTGAGCAAGAAAATTGTTTGTTTTTTTGCTTCGTTTTGTGTGCTGAATGACTTTTGAGCGTGAAGGTGAAGAGGCAGATTTCTGGAGGGAGAATTTTACAAGGCGCGTGGGTGAAATTGGGCTCAAAAAATAAATCTGCACATGTGGAACTGAATTGGGGGACCGGGTGCACCTTATTAGATGGTCCTGGGTCCATGATATACCCACTCGTGTGATGGGCCTACCTTCTTAAACAAGGCGAGGAAGCAAAAATTGCGGCATCAATAGGAAGCAGAAATTGCACGTGCGGCATCAAGACTCGTTCGAACTAGAGAAAAGCCTCGAGATATCATGGTAAGCCTAAAAACAAGACAAAAGACGTGAAGAAATAAATAAAGAAGTGAACAAGAGAGTTGGAGAAAAATAATTATATTAAACTTTAAGAAAATTCATTGATAACAATTACAATAGGACGACGATCTATGTATACTAAACACTACAATGCTAGGGCTTAGGGTTTCCCCTTCTCCAAGCTGCACATTTTACCTAACTAGGACTATAGTACGAAAAGCCCTAATTGATCAACGCATAAACACGCGTGGTGAAACCGCCCTCCTAAATGACCTAGACTCCAAAAAATGAAACAAAATATACAGGCCAGATTAAACCAGAGCCTTCTAGAATGTTCGATGCTAGATGTCGGGTTCTTACGCACCACCTTCCTCATAAGCTTTCGAAAGTCTACTGGACCTAATGACATCTCAGATCATGGCCCGACATAGTCGTTTAATCCTCTGGTCCAACACCTTGATTGCCTTTGCCTGCTGCGCATACCTCTTGCGCCAATCTTCAAATCGAGGCTTCTATGCATCGTCACTATCGGCCACCTTGAAAAACTCCTTGATCTGTTGGTCTATATGATGTAGCCTCTCACCGACGAGTGAAAGTTACTCACCCATGTTGGAGACCTCTTGGCTCAATAGTCCGCCCTTCCCCCGAGAGTTTACTTAAAGGCTCGGCGTCCTTCGTCACGATAGGGACCTGATAGATATCGCCCTGACATTCTCTCCCACCAAAGTCGTAGTCACTATTGATACGACACAGAGGTTATCCCCTAACTTAATTCCAAAATCTTGAGTTGGACACGCCTCTTGCCCCAGCCATGGTTCACAGGCTCCATCAGGCAACATCGATAGTGTTGATAGGAAGTTGAGTGATAGCCGCTTCCCATGCCTCGTTATCCTTCGCGATGCCTCTAGCCCTAACGACCTTCAAAGCGAACACCATTAACCCCCCGTTCATGGGTGTAGCAACCCATTTTATCTGAAACATATAATATCTACACTAACTGTGCCTGTAATCTCCTCATTGCCTGACAACACCACGAGTGGACCGAGCCTCCACTTTTCTCGCAACATAGAGATAACATCCGTACTCTTGTTGACCAACAAGACTTGTGAGTTGTATTACGGGACAATGCAAGCACGCATGTCCTCAAATAAACGTAATCCTAGAACTGCACCGAATTCATGCCTCGGTCCAAACATAAAGGTGACTCTTCCCGTCTAATCCCCGATAGCGACTGCCACATCCTTCCCCTTGCCATGCAAGGGCAGAGTCTTTGCATTCACTCCCTTGATTATGCATCCCATTAGCTTCAATTCCAGACCCAACGTCTCTGCCAATTTTACCTTCATGAAATTGATTGATACTCCAGTGTCTACTAGCATTCGGACAGTTTTGCCCGCGACCGAAGCTTCGACAACTATCAAATTAATCCTCGTTGATCGGTTCGCCACTAGAACTTACAACTCCCAGCAATTTCAAGATCTTCTATAAGATCTCGCTCTTGTTGAGTTTCCTTTGCTCATACTGGTTGCCCCCTTATTGCCCTTTCGAGGACAATTGACTAGAACGTGGCCTTGCTCGCCACACGCAAAGCATCGTGATAGTTTTCCTCGTCCCGTGTAACGCCCCATCATCTGAATGTCTCCCCCACCTAAATCATGCCTCACTCAAGTCATTGTTCACTCTGCTGAAATGGGTCATCCTTGTCACTAGTCGTTTGAATTTTGGAGTGCTACACACGTGCTGTACCTCATCCCTAATTTGGGGATCGAGAAACTCGTCCTCCTCATACAGCAATGCGTGGCTTTGCCTACCAATTGATTTGCAACTATACTCAATATTGCGGTGTTGGATATTATGCCTATTGACTCTAAGTATAGCTTCACACCGTTCAAGAAGTTCTTAATTTCTTGCACATCCCTCAAAATGTCATATGGTTGAGCTTTTGGAACTCCTCGTTTTGAACCAACTAAGCCTCCTTCCCTTGCTGCAACCCTCACCTTCTTGAGACACACCACTCGGTTCTCCAAGGTCTTGATCTGCTCCTTTACTCGCATCAATAGGCGAGTAACCCATGAATGTCACTTGAAACTAACTCAAAGAGTCGAGTCTGGATGCGCTGGATTTTGGCATTTAGAATTCCTGTTGTTTTTTAGAGCTTATGTAATCCCTGCCTTTCGAGCCTTTGACCAGATCTATCAGCTCTACTTCCTCGGCCATGGGTTTGTTCGTACCATGACAAGAAACGCTTCGGTATAGATCCACTTCCACCATCGACTTTCAAGACATTACTCGCTTCTTCCTCCACATGTCTTGAAATCACCCCAATTATAACATGCAGAGTGCAAGGATCAGAAGCCATACTCGCTTTTTAAACAAGGTAGGGAAGCAGAAAATGCTCATGCAGCACCAAGTATGTCGACTCGTTAGAACCCGAGGATCCACGAGACATCTTAGCAAGCCTAGAAAAACATGAAGGGATAAAGCAAGAAGTGAACAAGAGAGTTTGAGAAAAATAATTATATTAAACTCCAAGTACAATCATTAATAACAATTAGAATAGAACGATGGATTATTTATACTAAACAATACTACTATAGGGTCTAGGGTTCCCCCTTCTCCAAGTTACACAACTTACCTAACTAAGACGCTAGTACAAAAAACCCCAAACGATTGGCCCAAAAACACTCATGGGAAAATCGCACTCCTAAGCAACTTCCTAAATGACATAGACTCAAAAAGGAAACAAATTATACTAGGATCCATAGTGTGATAGGATCCCTACTTGCCTTTGGCTTCATAAAAGCTAGAAAGGCCCAGAGCCTTCTAAAATGTTCGATGCCAGATGGGCCAGGCCCATAGTACCACTCATCGGGTGCTTACGCATTGTCTTCATAAAAAGCTTTCGGAAGTATAAATACCCTAATAACATCACGTAACATGGCCCGACATAGTCGTTTGATCCTCCAGCTCAACTGCTCGATTGCCTCTGCCCGAAATGCATACCTCTTAGGCCAATCTCCGCATCAAATCATCTACGCATTATCACTATCGGCTACCTTGCAAAACTCAATCTGATGGTTTACATAACGTAGCCTATCGCCCATGAGTACAAGTTTCTCAGCCATGTTCATGGCCTCTTGGATAAAAAGCCCACCCTTCCATGATATTTTACTCGAAGGCTCGATGTCCTTGGTCACGGTAGCAATCCGATAGATATCACCCATAAAATTTGTCTGCCTTTCATAATTTGCTGATAATGAATGCACATGTGGAGAAATAAGTGAGTTTTTTTGGGTAAACTTAGTTAAAATATTTTTATAGTGTTTGTGTTTTTAATCAATATTTTCAATTTCTCACTAGGGTTGAGATAATTCTAGTTTCCACCAATGGGCTTTTCCGGCGGCGGGAGGATTGGTTCTTCATGGAAAGTGGGTGATGGCACCATGATGAGTTTGCAGTGATGATGAAAGGTTAGCGGTGATTTGAGGGTTTCTTTTAATTTTCCTGTCGGTGGAGGAACTAGGGATGCGAAAAGAGAGTGGCGAGGCTTATCTGGGCTTTCTCCCACAGGGTCACATCTAGGACGGCGCTGAGAGGGATTGTGCGGTAAGTCTTATTTCTTCATAATTATTGGTTATTGAGTTTAATTTTTATTATTATTATTATTATTCGGAGCATATTCTTGATAATTATTGAAATATGTCATCATGCATGTTCATGTAGCTGATCAGAATCACCCCATGCATAGAATAACATCAAGCAATCCTTTATTGTCTTGTATCGGGTTGCTAGTTGTCAAACGAAGTTAAGCATTTGCTGGAATATTCTGTCATTTTTACCATCCGTTTTCTAGTTTTTAGTGTAGCCTCTAGTATATCTCCACGTGTCTAGGGCTTGTAGCTTTTCTGTGGTCAATCAGCCCTATTTATAGTCTTTGTCATCTTCTCAAAATGGCAACCTGATGTATGATTCTTTATGTTGATAATGAAATGCTTAGCTTATTTCATGTTTGGCTGATCTCAAAACATGGTTACAGAGCAGGTTTCTGAACCTGGCTCTGGTGCTACTATCATATTTCCTATTTGTTATTCTTGTTCGGTCCCATCATGGCTGAATCGTCTACATCTACATCATCAAATATTATCCTCAACAACACAAATGCAAATCTGCAAACAATTCAACCTCAATCTCAACTTCTCATAACCAAACTATCAGATTCAAATTATCTCACCTAGAAACAACAGATCCTTACAGTTGTAAGAGGTCATGGACTTGAAGTTTATCTTAATGGATCTGTCTCTATCCCACAGAAGCTCATCAAGAGTACAAAAAATCCTGATGCTTTAGTGTTGAATCCAGAATTTCTTATCAAAGACAAGACCAGTTGCTTGCTTCATGGCTTCTGTCATCACTATCAGAAGGCCTGTTGGTGCTCATGGTTGGGTTAGACACCTCTCACCAGATGTGGAAATCCTTGGAGATAAATTACTCCAGTCAAGCCTTATCCAGGCAGATGCAATACAAATTGCAGTTAACCACAGTGAAAAAAGATAATCTTTCCATCAGAGAATATCTCAATAAGGTGAGATTATGTTGTGATGCCTTAGCTTCCACTGGTCAAAAGGTTTCGGAATCAGATCAAGTTATGCACATACTCTTTGGCTTGGATAGTGAGTATGACTCTGTTGTGTCATTTACTTCTTGACCTGACTTTTGTACTGTGAATCAAGTGAGTGCTCTTTTATTGAGTTTTGAGAATAGAATTGAAGATGCTAATCCTAATTTTGTTGAATATAGTGGCACCATAGTTGCCAATCTTGTTGTTCAAGGGAACAAAAGAGAAACATACACCCCTTATCAAAATGTTAGAGGAAGAGGAAGCTATTCTAGGGGTGCTGGTAGACAAAGTAGAGGAAGACGAGGAAAGAATTCTTTCAAAAAGTTTGCTTGCCAAATTTTTCATTACACAAATCATACTGCTGATAAATGCTATTACAGAGGAGATTTGAACTTTGTTCCTAACTCATCAAGTCAAAGTCAGAGCTCAAGGCATTTAAACAATAGGAAATACAATCCCACAACTATGGTTGCCTCTCAAAGCCAAGACAGCACCTCAACCACCTCAGATGCATTGAACTAGTTTCAAGACTCAGAAGCTACAAACCATGTCACTTATGATATGTCAAACCTCAACACCATCTCTGAATATCAAGGCTCAAACAAGCTGCACATGGGAAACGGAACAGGTGTGGATATTACTCACATTGGTAACACTGAACTTAATTCTCCTCATTGTGCTTCTATATTTCATCTCAAGAATCTACTACTTGTTCCTTGCATCACCAAAAAACCTCATGAGTGTATCTCAGTTTGCTTAAGATAATGCTGTATTTTTTGATTTTCATCCTACTTTTTGTGTTGTTAAGGATCAATCTATGGGGGCACCTTTACTCCAAGGGAAACTTCAAGATGGATTGTACCAATTTGAATTAAGAACCAAGGAAGATCAAGGGAAAGCTCAAGCAGCTAGTTCTTTTACTACTTTCAATAAGTTGAAAATAAGTTGATGGTGAATCGACCCTTAGTTAATATTTTTGTGTTTAAAAAAAGACCAAACATGTGTGTTTAGCATCAAAGATTAGGACATCCTGCTATTGAAACTGTTGGAAATATTCTTAAGCACTCTAATTTTCCTTTTGATGATAATAACAGTTTGCCATTGTGTGATGCTTGCTGCAAATCTAAGATACATAAGCTACCTTTTCCTGAATCTCACACTAAATATTCTCATGCTTTTGAACTAATTTATAGTGACCTTGGGGGCCATCACCCGTGCACAATTACTCTGATCACAGTTACTACATCAACTTTGTGGATCCGTATACTAGATACACTTGGATTTACTTTTTGAAAGCAAAAGGCGAGGCTCTATCTGCATTTATCCAATTCAGCAAGTTAGTGGAAAATCAGTTCAAAACTAGGATTAAAACTCTTCAAAGTGATGGAGGGATAGAGATTTTAAGCTTGAATTCTTTCTTACAACAACAAGGAATTCAACACAGAGTCTCTTGTCCTTATACTCCACAACAGAATAGACTTGCTGAAAGGAAGCACATGCACATTATTGAGGTTGCCTTATCCCTTTTAGCTCAGTCTTGTGTTCCACATTACTTTTGTATTGATGCCTTCAGAACAACTGTTTATCTTATCAATATGCTACCTACTAGAGTGTTGAAAGATAAGTCCCCATATCAGTGCTTATACTCAATGTCTCCAAATTACATTCAGCTCAAAGTGTTTGGATGTCCGTGTTATCCCTACATTAGACCCCTTAACAAACACAAACTACAATTTAGATCCTTGCCTTATACTTCCATTGGGTATTGTGACACTTACAAAGGCTACAAGGTCCTCTTACCCTCAGGAAAAATGATCATAACCAGACATATTCTTTTTGAAGAAACCAGTTTTCCTTATCTTAAATAAGCCTCAAGAAAAACTCATTCTGTAATTTCAGAGGCCTCTAACCTACCAGCTCCCACCATCATTAAAGTCTCTAAACATTCTGTACCATATTCTACATTCAAAAGTCTCCATCTTATGGCACCCCCTCATCAAGTCATCACACTCCTGCTACTCATTCTCTCTTGTCAAGTGCAACCACCATACCTCTTGTAGTTGATCTCCAAATTGATAACAATAGACAAGTTTCCACTCCCTCTCCTAAACCAAAACATCCCATGGTAATAATATCAAGAGCAAGAATCTTCAATCCTAAGGCTCTTGTCTCAGTCAACACTGAAGTAACCATCCTCAGAAAAGGAAGCCTTTCAATTAGAAAACTGGAGGGAAGCTATGCATTCTGAATACTCTTCACTAATGAAGAACAAAACCTGGACCCTGGTGCCTGCTTCTTCAAACAAGCCTATTGTAGGATGCAAATGGATCTACAAGATCAAGAGGAATTCTGATGACTCACTTGCCAGATATAAAGCCAGGTTAGTGGCTAAAGGACACACTTAAAGTCCTGGAGTTGACTATCAGGAGACATTCAGTCCTGTGATCAAACCAATTACTACCAGGATTGTGTTAAACTCTTAATGTAACCCTAAATTAGACTATAAGACAACTTGATGTGAACACTGCTTTCCTTAATGGAGACTTGGAGCAGGATATCTACATGAAGCAACCACCAGGATTTGAAATTCAGGATGATACTAATAATGTTAATCTTGTTTGTAATATTAGGAATGCTATTTATGGATTAAAACAGGCTCCAAGAGCCTGGTATTGCAAACTCAAACAATAATTGCTCAATCTGCAGTTTCAAGGGTCAAAAGTTGATCCCTCCTTATTCTTCAAGATCAAGGTTTAGAGCTATATTCTTGTTCTAGTGTATGTGGATGAAATTATAATCACAAAAAATGCTGATACAGAGATAAGCTGTCTTGTTCAAGGCTTAAATAAGAAGTTCTCCCTAATGGATTTAGGATCTTTACATCACTTCTTGGGAATTGAAGTTAACAACAGTAATCATGGTCAACTGCATCTTTCTCAAAGTGATTTTGTCAAAAGTTTGCTGCAAAAGTTTGGTATGGTCAATGCAAAAGTAATAGATTCACCTATGGGATCCAAGGCTCGGTTTTCAAAGTACATTGGGAGGAACAGTGTCAATGCCACTACTTATAGGAGCATAATTGGAGCTTTACATTACATAACTACAACAAGGCCTGAAATTACATTTAGTGTGAATAAACTAAGTCAATACATGCATAACCCCTTTGAACCTCATTGGAAGGCACTGAAAAAGAATAATGAGATACCTCGCAGGTACCCTCACATATGGCCTCAAATTCGTCAAGTCACCTCATCCTGATATCATTGCATATTCAAACTCAGATTGGATGACAGAAAGCCTGTCTCTGGTTCCTGCATCTATTTAGGTCAAACTTTGATAGTTTGGTGTTCAAAGAAGCAACAGTCCATTTCAAGATCAAGTATTGAGGCTGAATTCAAAAGTTTGGCTAATTGCTCTACTGATATTATTTGGATCACTTACCTCCTCAAAGAGTTGTCTTTCCCAATGAAAGCTACCCCTGTTATCGGGACATACAATATTGGAGGTGAAGCTCTTGCTGCAAATTCAGTACTTCATTCCAAGGCAAAGCATATTGAATTGGATCTAAATTTTGTTAGAGATAAAGTGAATCAAGGATTGTTCAAGGTTCAATCAGATTGCAAGTATTTTAACTAAACCCCTATCAAACCAATCTTTCACCTGGTTCAGGTCCAAACTCAATGTTGCTCCCTCTTCAGGTTCAGATTGAGGGAGGCTGTTGAAATATGGCGTCATGCATGTTCATGAAACTGATCAGAATCACCCCATGCATAGCATAACATCAAGCCATCCTTTCTTGTCTTGTAGCAAGTTGTTGACTATCAAACATATTCAAGCATTTGCTGGAATATTCTGTCATTTCTACAATACGTTTACTAGGTTTTAGTGTAGTCTCTAGTATAGCTCCACGTGTCTAGGGCTTGCAGCTTTTCTGTGGTCAAGCAGCCCTATTTATAGTCTTTGTCATCTTCTCAAAATGACAACCTGATGTATGCTGCTTTATGTTGATAATGAGATGCTTAACTTATTTCATGTTTGGCTGATCTCAAAACAATTGTTCATTGTCGATATTCATTGACCAATTATTTTTAATATCATAAATTGGATCTAAAACTACAATGCACATATTAGTGCTTCAGATTATTTTGTTGGTTCAGTTTATGATTTTGATTGATGCTGAATGTGTAGGTTTAAGTTATTTCGATTGTATTAAGTTTTTTCTTTTTTTATGACATCTTCATGATGTTCAACGTCTATATTTTTTTGGTTTATTTTATTTATGGCATCTCTGACTGGTATGGAATAATTCTAAGTCTTACTCAGTAGGTTAGAGTATTTTACCATCCATATCTCTAAAATCAGGCAAGTGATTTTAAGTCTTAGGCTATTTTACTTGATTTAAAGCTAAGCCCTTTAACTGTGCGATCAAGAACCTTAACACTTTTTAATTATTATAAGGGCATTATTTTTCTCTTCTCGGCTGGCTACAAACAAGCTTGAGAAAGTACTGGCATCGCTAACTCATGCAGTTGTAAATGTGTTGAAATGTGTTTTTCATGATTGGCTTCTTGATCTTAGTCTTTGGTAAAAAATTAACTTTATGGAATAATTCTAAGTCTTACTCAGTAGGTTAGAGTATTTTACCATCCATATCTCTAAAATCAGGCAAGTGATTTTAAGTCTTAGGCTATTTTACTTGATTTAAAGCTAAGACCTTTAACTGTGCGATCAAGAACCTTAACACTTTTTAATTATTATAAGGGCATTATTTTTCTCTTCTCGGCTGGCTACAAACAAGCTTGAGAAAGTACTGGCATCGCTAACTCATGCAGTTGTAAATGTGTTGAAATGTGTTTTTCATGATTGGCTTCTTGATCTTAGTCTTTGGTAAAAAATTAACTTTTTAATATTGATTTCGTTTTATTAATGATGTGATCGCTAACTCATGCGGTTGGAAATGTGTTGAGACACGTATCGTGATTGGCTTTTCGATCTTAGTCTTTGGTAAAAACTTAACTTTTTAATATGTTTTTTTAAGTGGTGATGTGATTTGAGTGTTGTAATTTCTTTTAGAATTTTCAAGTAACAATATTTTGTTACAAAGGCCAGAATTAAAGAAATGAGTAAAACACTATTAGTTTGGTATTTATTGAAAAATAAAAGAACTAAAAAGTAGTAATAAGCCAAACATATGTTTATATTTTACAAATTGTATCCCTAGAGGGTTCAATTTATAAAATAAACACAACTTTAATTATAATATATATATATATATATATATATATATATAATATATATATGTGTGTGTGTGTGTGTGTGTGTGGTGTGTGTGTGTGTGTGTGTTGTGTTTGTGTGTGTGTGTCAGTGGCGTATACAAGATTTTGAATTTGGGGGTACGAAATTAAATAAAATAGTGTATTTATATATATGTGTGTGTGTGTGTAGTATATATATTTAAATGTATACAACACAAAGTATACAAATAAAAAATAGTAGTATATTTTTTGGGGGGGTTTCATATTTTTCTAAAAAAAATTCTAACAAAGAGGTTATTATTCTCACATAAAATGATTATTGAAATAGGGTGAAAAAAGATTATATTCAAAAATTATTAACTACAACAACTTATATTATATATTTAACAAATTAATATTTAGTTTAAATGATTACTGCAACTTGACTTTTTCAATGAAAACACAGGGTTCAACTCCAGGAAAGAAACATTATAATTTATTTTATTTGCAAAATATAAATCAACAACAACAAAAAAAGCAAAACAAAATACAAAAAGTTATGTTTGGTAGCCTTGTGGGTTAGATTCAAAACAGAGCTTATAACCACTTCACCATCCTCAAATTTTAGGAAATATTACTACCTATTATATATACATAATACAGTTTTGGGAAATATTACTACCTATTATATATACATAGTACAGTTTGAGGGTACACTGTATCCCCTTGAACGTTAATAGATCCGCCTCTGGTGTGAGTGCGTGTGATAGTCTAACTCTATAATTCTATTTTGCACTATCTATTGTGCATCATATTATTTAGTATTAATGATGTCTTTCCCGCCTTTCATATTGTTTCAGGATAAAAGAGATCAGGATCAGCTCAGCCCTATGCCTCTAGCTCAAGGTCAAGTGGTTAAACCAGCGCTGTGTATACAGCTCGAGATCTTTGACCTGGGTTGAGATCATATGAAGGACCTTGAGGCTCTAGCCTAAGGTAGAGTAACCAAAAGAGGAGTCTAGAAGGGTGACGTGGCGTAAATCCCTGATTTTAAGGAAACCCTATAAAAGTACACCTATAAATAGATAATCACAAAAGTACAAAAGATAAGTCATTCTCTAATCAAGCAATTGTTTTTCGAATTCTCTCCCTATACTAACTTAAGCATCGGAGGGGGTTCGCCGAAAAATCCTTCCGGTCCCCATCTGACATTTGTTGGTTGCAGGCATCCTTTTTTCTAGTTTTGGGAGATTCTTTTTGAAGATTTGGAGGCATTCATCGGCTTCCCATTTTCAGGTAACAAACAATTGGCGCCGTCTGTGGGGAATATCATCAGTTTCAAGACGTGAGTGTTCTGAAGTACGCAAGGATGGAGGAGTTACGACGAAATCTGGATAGGGATTTGAATAAGACACCGATGACGGGCACGACAGGGAGAACGGTGGAAGAGGCAGGTGTTCCGCAGAGCACACCCCTAGACCTGGCTGCGAAAACCCCTAACCCGACTCCTGAAACAGGATTCTCATCAGCCCCAGGAGCAAACCCATTGGGATCACTGTTTTTAGAGCAGTTATCAGGTATTATCACACGAGCTGTGGAGGAGGCGGTTGACAAGAGATTGGCTGACAGGGGCGCACCACCTTCAGCACCACCTCGAGGAAACACCCAGGCAGGGAAAAATGTAGCAAAGCCGCCCCACGGTTCAGGACCGCTAGATGATGAGAGTACAGCTGTGTCAACGGATGACACTTTCAGCAGGAATGCTTCGGATCTACCGGAGGTGGTGGAAAACCTGCATAAGGAGATGAGAGAGCTCAAGCGAAAGTTAGCAAGTCAGGCTCTTCCGGCAAGAGCTCGTCGGGCGACCCCATTCGCTGAAGAGGTCTTGAGAGATGCTTTACCCAGCGGTTACCAGTCGATGGGATTCGAATACGACGGGACCGCAGATCCCTATGACCATTTGTGCAGATATGAGAATTCAGCAATAGTATACCAATTCACTGATGCAGTAATGTGTAGAGTCTTCCCCACCACCTTTACTAAGGCGGCGCAACTTTGGTTCAGTCAACTGCCGCCAGGATCGATACACAATTTTGAAGAGTTCAGTGCAGCTTTCCTACACCAGTTCGCTAGTTGCAGAAAATACCAAAAAATGGCATTAGAGCTATTCAGCATCCAGCAGAAAGAGCGAGAAAGCCTCAGAGCCTACATAAAACGGTTCACTACAGCTAAGTTGGAGGTGCCGTCAGCTTCAGAAGAAACATTTATGAATGCTTTAGCCCAGGGACTAAAGAAGGGAGATTTCTTCCAGTCTCTAGTGGTAGAACCACCAAGGATCTTTGGAGACCTCTTAGCCCGGGCTGAGAAGTTTATCAACTTGGAAGAGGCCTTACGTGTGAAGGATGAAGTCGATAAGCGTAGGGACAGGGGGGAGGAGTTAGAGAGGAGAAGAGAAAAAGGAGAGGATAGAGGATCAAGTAAGAAACCCAGGTCTGAGCTAGGAATTAGCAAGGCTCGAATGGATCGGTATACACCTCTTGCCTTCCTGCAAGATGAGGTTTTTGTAGCAATCGAGCGGCGACCAGATTTGAAGTGGCCCCGAACATATTCAGCAACTCATAAGAGGGAGAAGTCCGACAAGTTTTGTCGTTTCCATAATGATTATGGGCACACCACAGAGCAATGCACTCACCTGAGGGATGAGATAGAGAGACTCATCCAAGCAGGACATTTGAAGGAATTTGTGTACACAGAGCGGAGAAAGGGTAGAGCAATCTTTAGGAAAGGGGGTAGATAATCTCCACCAGCACAGCGCCCAGAGTTAAGGAACGAGGAGAAAGAGAAAGATCCCCCGAGGAGAGGGGTGATTAACATGATCGTAGGAGGACCTGGAGACGGTGATTTAAACAGATTGAGAAAGAGGTACATCAGAGCAGCTGACCCGGAGAGGAGGAAAGGACTTGAGATCGGGCAAGTGGCAGATAGTTCGGTTATACACTTTGGGCCTCAGGATGTTGGAGAGATTCTAAGACCACATGCAGATGCTTTGGTGATCAGGGCAATGATAGCTAATTATGAAGTCGGACGCATCTTTGTGGATACAGGAAGCTCGGCGGACATCTTATTTCTGGACTGTTTGGAAAAGATGGATCTCGAGGAYAAGTTGGAGCCAYTAYAGACCTCTTTGATTGGMTTCYCAGGAGGTACTATACAGCCTTTAGGGTCAATAGTACTCTCTATCTCTTTGGGCGAGGCACATTGTCGAAAGACCAAGATGATCCGTTTCTTGGTGGTGGATGCCCCTTCGGCATATAACGCCATGCTCGGYAGACCATCACTCAGCAGTTTKCAGGCAGTGGTGTCCATTTACCATATGAAGATGAAGTTCCCCGTAAGGGGTGAGGTGAGGGAAGTCGGTAGCGACCAATACACTTCGAGGAAGTTGTATGTACAGAGTGTAAAACAGGGGAAGAAAAAGGAGGAGCCTACTAGAGCAAGCAACTRAGAMACCCAGGCATTACCYGATGATTRGAAGGAGCGGGTCGAGCCAAATGAGATYTTGATGATGGTAGAGATAGTTCCTGGGGAAGCGCACAGAGTCGTGCGGGTGGGAACTACCCTGTCTCCAGATATATTGAAAGAGCTGGTTAATTTCTTACGCAATAATTCAGATGTATTCGCCTGGTTGTCGAACGAGTTAGTAGGAATCGATCCTTTGGTCGTAGAGCACAAGCTCAATATCAATCCCTCATTTACGCCCGTCAAACAGAGAAAAATGGATTTCGGGGCCAAGAAAGAGGCTATCATCCAGCTGGAGGTGACCAAGCTGTTGGAGGCTAAGCACATCTAAGAAATTCAATTCCCCGAATGGCTGTCCAATGTGGTTCTGGTCCCTAAACTAGAAGATAATTGGAGGATGTGCGTGGACTTCAGAGATCTGAATAGGGCTTGTCCTAAGGATCACTACCCTCTACCACGAATAGACCAGATGGTAGATTCAACATCGGGCTGCGAACTCCTAAGCATGATGGACGCTTCTCAAGGCTATCACCAGATAAGGCTAGCAGTCGAAGATCAAAAGAGGGTCAGCTTCATCACACCTTTCGGTACTTACTGTTACGTGGTAATGCCTTTCGGCCTCAAGAACGCAGGAGCCACATACCAAAGGTTGGTAGAGAGAATGTTCTCTCAGCAGTGGGTAAGAACATGGAGGTGTATGTGGATGATATGCTCGTGAAAAGCATCAAGTCGGGTTCACATGTAAGTGATCTAGCGGAAACCTTCCGACGTTGAGGAAATATCAGATGAAATTAAACCCAAAGAAGTGCACGTTTGGGGTCAGGTCGGGAAAATTCTTAGGCTATATGGTCACGGAAAGAGGAATTGAGGCCAATCCTGAGAAGATTCAGGCTATCATTAACATGATCCCCCCGAAAAATGGGAAGGAGGTCCAGCGCCTGACGGGGCGTTTGGCAGCATTGAATAGGTTCATCTCGCGAGCTGCAGAACGCAGCCTTCCTTTCTTTAGAATATTGAGAAAGGCTTCAGGTTTTTGTTGGAATGAAGAATGTCAGAAAGCCTTTGAAGAGCTCAAGGCGTATTTATCCGAAATATCGCTCTTGACAAAACCAGAACCATGAGAGACGTTGTACCTCTATATGTCCATAGGGGAATCCGCGGTGAGCACGGTGTTGGTTAAGGAGGAAGGAAGAAAACAAACTCCGGTGTACTATATCAGTAAAGCGCTCAAAGGAGCTGAGCTTCGATATGCGGAAATCGAGAAGGGAGCCCTGGCCTTAGTAGTTACGTCTAGGCGGTTGAGGCCGTATTTTTCTGCTCATAAAATAGTAATCAGAACCAATCTCCCTCTGAAATCAATTCTCAGCAAGCCGGATACATCAGGAAGGCTCATAAAGTGGGTAATCGAGATGGGCGAGTATGAAATCGAGTTCCAAACCCACGTGGCTATCAAAGCGCAAGCCTTAGCGGATTTTCTACAAGAAATGACCCGACCTCAGGAACCGAAGGGCCAGTGGACGGTCTTTGTAGATGGATCAGCAGGGCAAACGGGATGTGGAGCAGGAATAGTGCTGATTAGCCCGGAAGGGGACGAGATGGAATACGCTGTCAGGCTAAATTTCCGAACTTCTAACAATGAGGCAGAGTATGAGGCATGTATAAGAGGAATACAGATGGCCATGGAGTTGGGAGCCAGAAGGATATTGGTGCGTTTAGATTCGCAGTTGGTATACAAACAAGCTAGTGGAGAATTTGAGGTTCGAGAGGAGCGACTGCAAAAATACATTGCTAGGATTAAAAAATGTCGAGAGGAGCTCGAGCACTTGGAATTGATACAAATTCCAAGACAAGAGAACGGGCGAGCAGACAACCTAGCAAAGGTGGCTAGTTCAGCGTTTGATTGCAAGGAAAAGCAAATAACTCTCTTAATAGCATCTGGGGGAGTGACGGAGGACGCCATAGCTGAGCTCATCGAAGGAGGGGATTGGCGAGCAGAAATAAAAGCATACTTAGAAAAAGGCATCTTGCCAACAGATCGAAGTATGGCCACTAGGCTCAGGATACGAGCTGCTCGATTCTTCTTAATAGGAGGAAATTTGTACAAAAGGAGGTTTGGGACGCCCCTCCTTAAGTGCTTAAGACCACAAGAAATTGAGCAGGTACTCAAAGAAATGCATGAAGGGTGTTGTGGTAATCATATGGGTGCTCGGGCTCTAACCCAGAAAATATAGAGTGCAGGGTACTTTTGGCCTTTCCTGAAAGCGGACGCAGAAAAGATTGTAAGGAAATGCGAGAGATGTCAGAAGAATGCCCCTCTGATGCACAGACCAGCTGGAGAGATCATGACCATGAGTGCAGCGTGCCCCTTTGCGAAATGGGGGATTGACTTGGTCGGCCCTTTTCCTATGGCCCCGGGACAGAGGAAGTTCCTTGTGGTAGTTGTGGACTATTTCAGTAAATGGGTAGAGGCCGAGCCGTTAGCAAGAGTCACAGAGGAAGCCATATAAAATTCCTGTGGAAGAGTGTAGTGTGTCGTTTCGGGGTACCCCGAATGTTGGTATCAGACAACGGCACCCAGTTCACAGGGAGAGGTTTGAAGGAATGGTGTGAGAAGATGAAGATCAAGCAAAATTTCACTTCGGTATACCACCCGCAAGTTAATGGGCAAGTAGAAGCCACCAACAAAATCTTAGTGAGGGGAATAAAGACGCGATTGGAAAAAGCGGGAGGAAGATGGGTGGAAGAACTCCAACCAGTCTTATGGTCATATCGAACCAACCCAAAAGAGGCCACAGGGGAGAGCCCGTTTAGCCTAGTGTATGGCATGTATGCTGTCATACCAGCCGAAGTGTGTGCCATGACCCATAGGGTTGTAGCAATGAGTGAGGAGAAGAATGAGATATTGATACAGGACTCTTTGGACCTATTGGCTGAGAAGAGAGAAAAGGCGTACCTTCGAATGGAAGAGATGAGGCGAAGAATGAGGGCTGCTTATAATAGCAAAGTGGCTAAGCGGAATTCTCAAGTCGGGGATTTGGTTTTAAGAAGAGCAGATCTAGTCCGGAGCTTAGGAAATCTCAGGGCTAACTGGGAGGGACCTTTCAGAGTGACCAGGATACTGGCAGGAGGTGGATATCAGCTTGCAGGTATGGATAGGTAGGAAATTCCGCGAGTCTGGAATGTGGCGAATCTGAAGACCTACTTTGGATAAATAATAGTTGGTTCGGTAAATTTACTTATGCAGATTTCCTTTTGTTGTATGTGAGAAGAAAATCATTCCTAAAATAAAGACATAATTTATCGGTTGAAAATTTTATAAACTTATAACCGTTGAGCAGAAGCTCATAACAAATTCTACTTAACATGTTAGCTCGGGTGGATACTCGAAAAATTTCAATCTCAAAACCTATTCGCCGTGATAGGTCGGGTGAATACTCGAATRTCGGTTGATAAATTTCAATCTCAAAACCTATTCGCTGTGATAGGTCGGGTGAATACTCGAATRTCGGTTGATAAATTTCAATCTCAAAACCTATTCGCTGTGATAGGTCGGGTGAATACTCGAACTTTGGTTGATAAATTTCAATCTCAAAACATATTCGCTGTGATAGGTCGGGTGAATACTCGAATTTCAGTTGATGAATATCAACCTCAAAGCCCATCTATCATAATAGGAATACTCAAATTTTGATTAAACGTCAAATCCTACCTGCTATGATAGGCCGGGTAGACACTCGGAATAAATCTAGAGGAAGGAACGCCATTGAGCACCATGCGAAAAACACTCAAAAATGAAAATAAACTATGCGAATGTAAAAAGCAGGATAAAAATTTATTGAAACTAGACCTAGGGTCTAGTACTTATTACATAAGCACGGGGCTCAAAAGTCCAAGACTTGAGCACAGACATAAAAACTAAGAAGCAGAAATCGGCACTAATCAGAACGACGTTGAGCATTCTTCAATTTCCAGAGCTCATGCTCCGTTTCTCAAAACCTCAAATAGTACATGTCAGCACGGTGAGTTTCAGCCCTGGCACTTCTAACTAAAGCTTCATTAGCGTTGTATAGACTATTCACTTGCTGGCGAAGATCCAAAACTTCCTCACGAAGATGAAGAACATGGTTGTTTGACGATTTCCAATGATCCTTATAAAATTGTTTGTGCTGTCCTTTCCTTTCTAGCTGATGGCGGAGCTTGGTTATTTCCTCCTGAAGTTCGTAAACGTCCGGCGGTGGGCTTGCTGAAAATCCAGACATATTTGGATAATGAAAAGGATGGAAAGGGAGAGGGGGAAATAAGTGCCTATAAAGCCAAATTTTCCCCCCAAAATGTTGGAAAAATTGTACGAAAAAGTACATAACCCGCCCAAATAAAGTTTGAGGTCGAGATGCCTTCCAAGAGTTCAATAAGAGGTATATTAAAGATCTCGATCTCATGGAATAGTCAGGAAAATAGATACGAAGCTGGCAACAATGAAGAAATGCAAAATAAACAGAAATGCGAAATAAACACAAGTCAAAACAGATGTCAATCATTCAGAAGAAAGATTTGGGTTACAAAACGACATCGCTAAAAAGTTACATGTTGGGCTTGTTGAACACAACTGCAACATCAAAAAATAAATACATCCAACACCAAGATACTACTGCCCGTAGTCAGCGGTAGAAAGCAGATTCTCCTCGAGCTCCTGGATGAATCGACTAGCCTCAATATCTTCACCGAACTGCGCATCTCCTAGTCCTTTAGCGCCGCCTTCGAGCAGTGGAGGAGCGGCTGAAGTTGCAGGGTCGAAAGGCTGAGATGGCCCAGGAAATGGTGAAGAACATACTCCAAGTAGTCTGCGGCTCCGACAGTATTAAACTGGGTATCCTCGTCTCTTGGAAGGAAAAAGGGGCAATCAGGGGTATCTTCCAGAGCCGTTTCCTCGTTGAAAGCATCCACGGAGCCTCTTGAGGCTATCCATTCTTTCACCTTACCCACATAATGGTGCAGATAAAAGGGAATAGTCTTTATAAGGACACGGTAAAGATCCTCCGAGTTGACGAAGTTATGGCGTGTAGCATCTCGAACTCTTTGGATCACAGATAGGCCTTCTTCTGACTTAAGATAACCCTCCCTGCCCGCCTCTTCACCCTCGGCCCGCGCCTTCTCAATCTTCAACATTGATCACCCTCTTGAACCACTAGCTGATCCTTAAGGGTGAGAACCTCCTCTTCTCTCTGTTTCAGAGAAGTCTTCACTTGCTCTAGCTCGGAGGTCAAGGCCGCAACTTGGTTACGAGCAGACTGCAGGTCGTGTGCCAATTTCGGGTCATTGAAACCAAGGCGAGCTCGAGCAGAGACATTAGAAGTCAGAGCATACGCCTTGGAAAGAGCCACATTCCAGGCATCAAGAAGCTCTGTGTCGGAAAACTTCTCCACCCTCTCTCGATCAGTGGTGGGGCAAACACCTTGCATATAGTGGGTCACGGTGAAGCCATCTTCATTTCTCAAACACTTTGTGTGAAGAACGACTGATTTAGGGTTGAAGGAGAATGACCTTGGTAAAGGGCAGTCCGGGATCTTTTTGCCGGTGGAAGATCTGCCCCAGCTAGCGCCGGTCTAGAGGCAGGCTCTTCAGAGCCCGTAGCGGCAGGAAGCTCTGAGGTTGGTTTTGGAAGAGCCCGACCCACCGACACGACCTTTTCTCGTGCCTCTCCAGGTTTAGCTAGCAGCTTCTTGAACATCGTGTCTGRAAAAACGAAAGTAAGGGTAAGGAAAATATAGACAAGTAAGAGTAGTATAAGYATAAGYGTTTGATGGATTACCAATGTCTGCTTCGAGTGGGATCTCGAATGGGCTAAGACCATAATGGRAAAGCAAAGAGGGACGAATAAGACGAGATAGATCGTAAGGCCTGCGAGTAATACGGTCAACGAGGTTTTGGGCACCTTGAGAACGTTTTTTGGTGTTGTATTTTCGTTGAACGGGGATCTGCCATATCCACTCCGTGGGAAAYTCCCAAGATTCYGAAGATCTGACAAAAAAGAATTTTTGCCTCCATTCTTGGTTCGAGGTGGGAGCTTTACATAAAAATTTGGCATCCCCTCGAGAGGAAAAATAAAAAAAGCCTGGAGGGTTGAGAGATTTGGCCTGAAAGAGAGAGAAGAATAGAGATGCAGTAGGCTTAATTCCTAAATATTGAGCTACCATTATGAAGCCTACCATATCCCTAAAAGAGTTCGGTGCAAATTGGTTAAGAGGAATCTCGTAAAGATGCGAAATCTCCATTAGTAAAGGAGGAATCGGAAAACGAAGACCCTCATCCAGTTGACCGAGAAAGAAAGTTAAGCAGTTTGGAGGGGGATGAGGAGCTCTATCCTCAGCAGAAGGAAGGATTAATTGATAGGAAGGAGGGACTCCTATATTGGAACGAATATATCCTAAAGTTTTATTAGATATATTACAAGATATGTGGCGGGGATCTAATATTGGAAGCGCAGAGGATAAGGTTTCCTTTGAGTGAGGAGAAGCCGAAGAAGATTCACTCTGAGGAGATGAGGCGCGCCCTGGAGAGCCCGACCTCTCGCCCTACTCAGGGAGAAGAGTGAGTGCGAGCCTCATATCGTCGGTGGCGGTGTGCGATGATGAAGGAGCAGACATTATGGGAAAATGATAACAACAATAATAAAATAATAGAAGCAATAAACACTTATAAGCAAAGGGATATTAGGGAAAGGGGATCAAGTAGTACCTATACTCCCGGAAAACTCAAGAACAATCTGATGGATGTTTGAAGATCTGGAGATTTGAAGATTGGAGGATTTGAAGATTTGAAGAGTAAGGATGTCAGAGGAGAGAGCCTGTCAGAGCTAGAGAAATTCTAAAACACCAAGTACAAATAAGGAGTGGATGGAGTAGAAAATGAAGGGTCCTAGGAAGTTTTAAGTTTTTTTTGATAAGAAGCGGGAAAGACACTCTCTTAAGATAGAGGGAGAAACCCTAAATATAGCTCGAGGCACAGCTTTAATTGGGCCATAAAAACTGATGGAATGCGCCTATTGGGCCGCAACAGCTCGAGGCACAGCTTTAATTGGGCCAGAAAAACTGATGGAGCGCGCCTATTGGGCCGCAACAGCTCGAGGCACAGCTTTAATTGGGCCAGAAAAATGGATGAAAACGCGCTTATTGGGCCGAAACAGCTCGAGGTATAGCTTTAATTGGGCTTTAAGAGCTGATGGGATGAGCTTCATCATACCCAATCAAATCGGGGGTCGTGGCGAAGAAGAGCTAGAGGCATAGGGCTGAGCTGATCCTGATCTCTTTTATCCTGAAACAATTACTCCCCCCCTACTATGGTTTGTATTTCCTAAAATACGACCATAGTAAGTTTTCCTGTTATCTATCCGAGTTACAATCAAGCCAATGAAATTACCTTCTCGACTATATATATAATATATATTATTTTTTTTTCTGAGCAATTTGGCCTTTCACGGCTGAAAATCTTCCAACCTCGACCTCGAGCTGTTTTGGCAGAAATACATCGCCCTCGACTCGAGCTGTTGGGCTTAAATAATTTGGCAGAAATTCTTCGCCTCGACCTCGAGCTGTTGGCCTAAATAATTTGGCAGAAATTTTTCGCCTCGACCTCGAGCTGTTTGTCTTAAATAATTTTGGCAGAAATTCTTCGCCTCGACCTCGAGCTGTTGGCCTAAATAATTTGGCAGAAATTCTTCGCCTCGACCTCGAGCTGTTCGCTTAAATAATTTGGCAGAAATTCTTCGCCTCGACCTCGAGCTGTTTGGCTTAAATAATTTGGCAAGAATTCTTCGCCTCGACCTCGAGCTGTTGGCTTAAATAATTTGGCAGAAATTCTTCGCCTCGACCTCGAGCTGTTGGCCTTAATAATTTGGGCAGGAATTCTTCGCCTCGACCTCGAGCTGTTGGCCTAAATAATTTTGGCAGAAATTCTTCGCCTCGACCTCGAGCTATTGGCCTAAATAATTTTGGAAGAAATTCTTCGCCGGGACCTCGAGCTGTTCGTCTTAATAATTTTGGGCAAAAATTCTTCGCCTCGACCTCGAGCTGTTGGCCTAAATAATTTTAAACCAGCGCTGTGTATACTGCTCGAGATCTTTGACCTGGGTTGAGATCATATGAAGGACCTTGAGGCTCTAGCCTAAGGTAGAGTAACCAAAAGAGGAGTCTAGAAGGGTGACGTGGCGTAAAGCCCTGATTTTAAGGAAACCCTAAAAAAGTACACCTATAAATAGATAATCACAAAAGTACAAAAGATAAGTCATTCTCTAATCAAGCAATTATTTTTCGAATTCTCTCCCTATACTAACTTAAGCATCGGAGGGGGTTCGCCGAAAAATCCTTACGATCCCCATCTGACATTTGTTGGTTACAGGCATCCCTTTTTCCAGTTTTGAGAGATTCTTTTTGAAGATTTGGAGGCATTTATCGGCTTCCCATTTTCAGGTAACAAACACACATTTATATGAAGGAAACAAGCAATAAATTCTATAGTTTAGTATTACTTTTTTTTTTTTTTTTTACCAAGTTTAGCATTCATGTGAATCATATGTTGATGAGAATTGGACGTTGTGTGATTACAGATTGTCTTGGATGAGGACCATATATAGAAAGGAAGATGCTTTTTGTTTACAAATGATTTTGTGTTTTCCCGATTGAAATTTTAAAATTGACACATAAACCATCGTGGTTATACTAATTGATAGGATATTTCAATTTGATAGTAATAGGACTTGACCATTTTCAAAAAAGAAAATCGCACTCCATGGTTTATTTTTTCATTCTATAAATATATCTTCTTCTTTTGTTAGATTTTACATGGATATCCATCACATATTTCTATATCGATAGCAAATGCAACGGTAACCTAAAATAAAAATTAGAGCTTGAGAATCTATTTTATATAACCTAGAGAGGAAACCCATATTTTATTCATCAGAAAATAATGACACAAGACAAATAATCAACATATATTAATTAACAGCCATGTTAAGTTTGAAGTGAATCATGACAAGATACAAATAATAAAAACGGAAGCAACAATCATTCTAATGTAAGAATAAAATGGGATGTGATATAAAAAAATAATCGAGTTCTGTAATATGAGGTTCTGAACTTATAATCAAGCATTTTGGTCATCCTAATTTATCTGTGATACTTATTAGTTTAATACTTACTGTTACTAATTTATATTATTTTATTTCACTTAATATTAACAACTTCATTTGTTTCTTTTTGTTATTAAAAAACAACTCTAAATCATAATTAATATCCAATGTCTTAAACAATTAATATACAATAGCAATAATTATATCATTCTCTTATAAATAGATTTTTAATATCATATTTGTATACAAATATAAATATAAAATCGTATATCTCTTTGCAAATAATCGAGTATTCACTGACACACACACACGTATATATAAAAAAATAAATAAAGGTGTAAACTCAAAATAGTTGAACAACATTTGGCATGCGATATGGCAAGATCAATATTTGCAATCGTTAATGATACGCATACAATGTCACAATATTTTATATTACATTAAGCATTGTAATTTATATGCATAATTTAAAATTTAGAATATTTTTATATTAAATTCATAATAGAAAATTACAATATTTTAGAAATAAAAAATAAAGAAAATGAGGAATTTTATTTTGTCATGACTTTAACACCTTTCGATATTAGGATACCTTTCAAGTTTCAGGGAAGATAATTTATTCTCATGATTTCAATGCGATGACTCTAAATGCAATCTCTCTTGAGCATCGACATTTACCTAAAGAATCCTGTATCCAGCCATGACCGGTTATATATTGATATTTCACTCATTACAATCGAGTTTGAATATATTTGTGTGCGGTGACGACGACTTGTAAAAGAATATGACCAATAACTTTTATGTAGAAAGAAGTATTCAGTAATATATACTTTTAACATTCTTGTATGCAGTGTAGATTTTGCCTCTCTCTCTCTCTCTCTCTCTCAATCTATCTATATATATATAGAGAGAGAGAGAGAGAGAGAAATCTTTTTTACCTCCTGAACTATGGTCATTTTGACACTTTGCGTCCTAAACTTTTTTTTCGTGCAAACTACCTCCTAAACTGTACGAATTTGCACTTAACCTCCTGAACTCCCATTTTTGGTGGAACTTTTGGTCGAATCTCACTCGTGTGACATGCACGCTTACATATAAGGGGTAAAACCGACTTTCCATCTCTTACTTATGACTCCTACTCAAAATAATGGCACATGAGCACTCGTGTGACCTGTTAAGATAATGTTCACATTAATATATGTATACACGTAGGATTTGGAACCTTCTTAGTGCTCATGTTCCATTATTTTGAGTGGGAGTCATGAGG
>BMAC01000171.1:1141963-1176980 GCA_014905375.1 Phtheirospermum japonicum
TGTGTGTGTGTGTGTGTGTGTGTGTGTGTTATGCATTAATTCTTATATTTGTCTTTTTTTATATGTAATAATTCTAAAGATTTTTATTCATTTTTATTTATAATATATTAAATTAATCATCTTTTGATGATCTTCAGTTTGATACCCACATTGCATATATAAAATAAAAACTTAAACATGACAAATAAGAAAAATACGATATATTTTCCCTAAAATTTTATTTTGTAACTTGCTTAAAAAAAACTATACACTTGTGAGCTTAGACATCAGTTAATATATATAGTTTATGGCCCGTGTAATATGCGTGTTTTTGATAAATAATTAACTAACTTGATAAATTGAATTAATAGTACCATTAAATTACAAAGTTATTCACTTTGAATTTTGGAAAATCTCATTTTAAATTACATTAGATGTTTTATTTACAATGATACAATTCTCATCACATCAAAGAATTTTCAACGATTTCTCCTCTTAAATCTCGATATTTCGACATAAATATGACACAAAATTATAAAATGATATTTTTAAAAATTTTGTGATAGATATTTAAAAAAAACACGGGTAATCAAAAAAAGTGACATTTATCTTCTTAATATTTTTATTAAAGCTTTAATATGCATATCATAGCAGTATTCCATATCAATATCATTATCATTTTGACAAGTATCAGTTGCTCATTATTTAACATGTCATATGTTGTATCATATGCGACGTGTGGTAGCTCTACCAAATGAAATTAATTTACATGGTTAGATTACTTTTGTTAATAATTCTAAGTACATAATAATATTATCTTGTAAAATAATTTCAAGTTTATATATTTTTAATATTTACTTATTTATATTATAAGAAACTGTAAATCTGGATTTTATTGAACTTTTCCAAAAATATATCCTATTTAGATTACTATTGTAATTAGATTATTCTCACAATTAAAATAGTCTTAATTAAGATAATTATGAGTTCCTTAAAAAAGAAAGGGGTAATCAAAAGATAATAGTACAAAAGATTTGAATAGATATAATATAATTCAAATCACATAATATATTACAACATAAATTTAATAATAAGCAATTTATTGTCCACTAAACATCAACATATATTTTTATAGAATAGATGACAATTTCAAATCCATGATATAAGTTGGTATATGTTACATCATATAGAAATAAGGCATGACAACTAACTATCAATATACCAAATGTAACAACTACTAACAAATAAAATACTATGTTGATTTTGTTATATAATTAATCTAGTTAGGACTCGTGTGTTACATAAAATTTATTAGAATAAGAAAGTATTATGGGCATGTGAGTATCTTATCTTCTTGATTCCTTATTGATTAATGTTAAATCGCATTCATCTCCAAATACTTTATAACATCTTATCCTTTTCTACTATGCACAGTAGTGCCAGCCATTCAATCATAGTTCATTCTAAATCCAAAATAATATAATTTGGAGTTTCATAAAAAGTTAAAAAAAAATACAAAATGAATAAAACTATTACTAATATTGATCTGGTGCAAAATTGCTGAACCTAGCAGTATTCATTGTGTTGGCCATAACTTCTTTTAGAACAATTAGATTCATGAGTAGTTAACGTCATTGGAAACCCAACTTAACCATATTTCTTGCAATATATGATGTCTTTCCGGATTTCAAGTATTAAGAGAGATATAAGCATTCAAAGTGACTGGAAGAGGTTGAAGAGACACATTGGAAGCTTGAAAGTTGATTTTATTTTTGTCTCTTTACATTCTTTGAACTTAGATCATTTGAAGCATATAAATACTTTGTATTTCGTGGCTCTAGGTAAGATTGAGAGTTTGTTATCATTATATTGTTGTTCCGGCTTGAAAGTCGTTAAGCATTCCTAATATATCATTTTTATTTCTTTGTTCCAACCCTCAACATTTGGTATCCAGAGCTAGTGTACGCTCTTGGAATATCCAATGGCAGTGGGAAGAGAAAGAGGTAGACACGGTAGAGGAAACATGGAGAACTTTGAAAGTGAATGAGATGCTAAAATTCAAGTACTTCAGAGACAAGTTGAGGAGTTCACCATACTTCTAGAGCATTAGGAGGCAAGAAGCAAAGGTGGTTCAGGCCATGGCTATTCCAGTGATGGCTCGGAGTATATGGATCCTTTTTCTAACACGGAATTCAATACTTCTATTGAAAGGTTCAATCAAGAAAAAGATTTTGTGAAGATGGATGTCCCGAGTTTCATGGTCATCTTCAACCAGATGAGTTTCTTTATTGACTTAGTTCCATGGAGAAATTCTTTGAGTATAAGGATGTCTTAAATAATCAAAAATTCAAGTTTGTTGCAACTCGACTTCGAGGTTATGCATCCATTTGGTGGGACCAAATGAAAGAGATGAGGTTACGGAAATGAATATCCAAAATTTCTTCATGGGAAAAAAATGAATGCAAGGTTATTTGAGAACTTCCTTCCCGTGGAGCTTGCTCAAAGTGTTTTTGTGCAATTTAATACTTTGCACTAGGGCATCAAAAGTGTGACTTACTATACGGAGGAATTCAACAAGTAGATGGAGGTAGATTTGAGAAATATGTTTCTCAAGAAATGGTGCACAAACTCAAATTGAAGACAGTAGTCCATACTCAAATCAATATTCAGTCTCATGGATCAATAAGGATAATGAGGTGCTAATAAATGTCTTGATTCTTCTTCGATGGGAAAAATGTTATCATGCTAAAGTTTGGTGTGATGTGACACCAATGGATGTTGGCCATATAATCTTGGGTTATCTTTGGAAATATGACAATAGTGTTGTGCATGACGAGAGAAATAATACTTATTCATTCACTTGGGAAAGAATAAAATCGTTCTTTTTCCATGTAAAGATATCTCAAATCCAAAATCTTCTATAAAGGAGGAGGGTAATGCTTTACTACTTTGTCAGAGTTTGAGAGAGAAACTCAACATAGAACTAGGATCTATGTTTTGGTGGCTAAAGAATGGGAAGACTCCGTAGCAATATCAAGTGACGTCAAGGCTCTTTGGGAGGAATGTTGCCTCATGGACTTCCACCTCTTAGAGAAATTCAGCACCATATTGATTTGATTCTAGAAACTGTTCTCCTAAACAAGTCTCGTTGCCGATCGAGTCCAAGTGAGCATGAAGAACTCAATCAACAAGTGATAGAATTACTTAGTAAAGGGTTCATCAAGAAGAGTTTGAGTCCTTGTACAGTTCTTGCACTTTTGACTCCAAAGAAAGATGGTTCATGGAGAGTCGAGCACTTAATCGAATCACCATAAAATACATGTTTCACATACAAAGGATTTATGATATGTTTGACATGATTACCGATGCACAATTATTTTCAAAAATTGATCTTCGTAGTAGCTACCATCAAACTAGAATCAAACCTGAGAATGAATGGAAAACTGCGTTCAAGGTCCGAGAGGGTTTGTATGAATGGCTTGTCATGCCATTTGGTTTATCAAGTGCTCCAAGAAAATTTATGCCAGTAATGAATCAATATCTTCATGAATTTATTGGGAAGTTTGTGGTTGTAAATTTTGATGACATCCTGGTTTATAGTGAAAATTAAATGGATCGCATGGGGCACTTGAGAGTTATTTTACTAACCCTGAGAAAGGAGAAATTGTATGTGAACCTCAAAAAGTGATCTTTAATGACAAATCACCTAGTTTTTATTATCTTTGTCTTTACTCCCTCAAGCATTATGGTGGATGAAGAAAATATCAAAGTTGTACAAGAGTGGCCTACTCCCAAAATTTTACACAAAATTCAAAGTTTTCTCATTTTATTGCCGATTCATCGAAAACTTTAGCACTATTATTGCACCTCTAACATATTAAATTTAAAAGGAAGAACTCAATTTGACTCCAAAAGCTGAGAAAAGCTTCAAGGTTGTTAAGGAAAGGTTATCTAGTGCACCTGTCCTTACACTTCCTAACTTTGACAAAAAGATTGATATTGATTATGATGCATCTCATTTGGGCATTAGGGGTATCCATACCCATATTCCTATCTCCAGTGAAAAATTGAATGCCACAAGAAGAAAATATTCTACTTATGACGTGGAGCTTTACGCCATTGTTCAAGCTTTTCAACATTGGCATCCATATCTCATCCAAGGGATTTTATCCACAATCCTGATCATGAGTTCCTCAAATATATTACATCTCAAGTAAGTCTGAATATGATACTTGCTGGTTGGGTGTAGTTCCTACCAGAGTACACTTTTGTATTGAAACATAAGAGTGGAAAGTTAAAAAAAGTGGCTGATGCGCTTAGCCGACGAGTTGCATTGCTAAATGTCCTGAGTATTTAACTACATGGATTCGGACATGTTAGGGAGATGTATGAAGAAGATGATTTTATTTGGGTTTACTTGAATAAAGAAATTTCCAGCAGGCACATACAACAAGCTCAAAGAGAAGAAGATTGGTCCTTGTAGGTGTTGAAGAAAATTAATGATAATGCTACAAGATTGAACTCATCTCATATACGGACTCTTCATACATTCAATGTCTGTGATCTGAACCCATTTCATTGTGAGAGCAATTTGAACTCTGAGCCAAGTTATTTCCAGCATGGAGAGAATGATGTAGTGCAGAACCGCCGAATCTAGCAGTCTCCATTGTTCTGGCCGTAATTTCTTTTAGGAAATTTAGATTCATGAGTGGCTGATGGAATTGGAAAGCCAACTTAATTATCTTTCTGGCTATATATGGTGATTTTTTAGGTTACAAGTATCAAGAGGGATATGAACATTCAAAATGGTGGCAAGAAGTCAAAGAGACACATTAAAAGCTTGAAAGTTGCTTTATTTTTGTCTCTTTACATTCTTTGAACTTTAGATCTTTTGAAGCCTATAAATACTTAGTATTTCATGGCTATATGTAGATTAACTGATTTAAACATTTATTTATCAAGATTGAGAGTTTGAGTTTGTTCTCATTATCTTGTTGTTATGGCTTGAAAGTCGAATTAAGCATTCCTAATATATCATTTTCTTTTTCAACCCTCATCAAATATTAATTAAGATTTAAAAGATTAATATCAATTAAGAGTTAAAAAAACTAAAATTGGAAGATTACACACAAATGGTAAAAATATTTACTTTATTTATAATTACATAGTTTTTGACAATAATTAGTTTTCGAGGGCTTTTACCTGTACGATACACAAAATTAGTTAGAGACTTTATTATAGTGCTTTTCAATATTCATTTTGAGAAACAAAAATGATTAATATAGATCTAAGATTTGAGAAAATCACTTTTTTAAACTTATCTAAAATTTAATAACGTATTATCCCTACAATATAGATCTAAAATTTGAGAAAATCATTTAAATATAAAATACATATCATTTTATAATATTTATTCATTTTCTTAGATTTATAAAATAATTATTTAAAAGTTAATCACATTTTATTATATTTTCATCCTTTAATAAGTTGTGCAGAATGGTTTGAAAGTAGAAAAAAAATCTCAAATAAGTTGAGAGGTCCAAGAATTCAACCCTTGTCGACACCCTTATAATGGGTCAGTGATACCACTCTAGGTACAAACTCATGATTAAATAATTTTTTTTTATCTAAAATAAAACTATTTTGAGATTTATTGTATAACATTTTATAGCATTTCTATTATGTTATTCATTTTTAAATATATTAAGTAATTACTCTTGAATAAGTATTTACTTTTCTATATTTATTTAAAGGCTTATATTATTATTCTATAACATTATATTTTTTATTTTTAAAATTTATTAAATAATTATATAAATTTAAAAAATAATTTATTATAATATTTTTCTTCTGATTTCATGTTTTGAGATTTATTTAGTATTATATTCTCACATTTTATATTTTTTGTTTTTTCCTTGCATTTTTTAATTTGTTAAATAGTTATCTAGAATTCTTTATTTATTTATTAAATTTACCTCATAATATTTTTCTAACTTATTTTATCATTTTATATTATATTTGTTTTTCAATTTTTTTATTTATTAATATTTTTGAAAAGAGATATTATTTTTTGCCCACAAAAAAAGTACAACAATATTTTGGCGAACATGATTACACAAAACATGTTGTGGCTCAACAGTTTCAATTGCTCCATGGAAACCATCTGGTACGTCCTAGGTTCGAATACGATGGTTGCAACTTTCGAAACTTTTTTATTAACATTTTTCTTGTTAACATCAGCAACAACATGGCAATCTATCATTCGCGTGAAAAATATTCACACGTAAACTCATTCTCAACACAATTAGTATGTAGGGGTGATTTCATATATTTTAGCTATTTGTGATATTATATACTTGTTATTTAGATTTTTAACATTTTAACCCATTTTCACAAAATTATATAAAATTATGTTGGGATAATTTTCATATACTACACTTAGATAAGCATTCATTTCCAAATATTCCCACAACTTTCTTTATTCCCATGTAAGTAAAAATATAGTCTATCTATTAAAAGTCTATCCCTAAATTAATATAATTGTCCTAATTGACCAAAACTCATTATATGCCAAAACATTCAAAAAATAAAAATAAAATAACATTATACAATCAACCGAAGGGATGGATCATATCCAATCAAAAAATAAAAATGGGCTTTCTTTAAGAAAAAGGATTAAGGAAAATAGAAGTAAAAATGCACATTAGGTTCCTTTTATATCTATACACTTTTTTTCTCTTCTTCATCCATGATCATCTCTCACTTTTTTTTTTCATTTGCAACTCATTCTGCTATTTCTTTCTCTCAACACCAACCACAACATAACTCAAAATCCTTAACTAAATTATCACTTATTGAAACACCTAGATCCCCAATTGCAAACTCAAAATTGGAATCTCTTTCTCTTCTCCACTCTTTGTCCCGCACACACGGCACACACACTTAAACCGACAGTAGGTAGGATCATCAGTCGGCAGTGGCGCATGTTAAAGGACCAGAAATACCTTTTTTTACATATCATTGGCGAGGATGTTAACACGGTGGTCTGAAATGGAGATGCAATGACGTGCGAGGGTCCAAAAGAGGGGATTTATATTATTTGGGTCGTCTTTTCTTGGGTTTGAGGGTCAATTCGGGTTGTGGGTCTTGGTTCATAGTTTTCCAACAATTTGTGGTTGAATTCAGGATTAGTTTGAAATTTAAAATTTACACAATTTGTTTAGTTTAAAATTCGAATGGTCTGAATTGAACTTGGAGTAGGAGAAGAAATCGAATGGAGATACCTTTTTTTAGTTTGAGATACCACCATAAGAAGTATATAATTTAAAACAAACAAAATAAATATAAAAATGAACGATTAGTATGAAATCTCACTATGTAGTATGAAAACCATGATAAGTAGTATCAATCCACTATTAGTAATATGAAATTCCCTAATATAAAATGAAATTTCACGAGGCAACATGCGGATTAGTATGAAATTTGACAAAGTAGTATGTGTTCCATGATTTTGTATGGAATTTTACAATGTGGTATGAGATCCGATCAAAACCCAAGAGGAGTATGACTTTCACAATGTAGAATGAAATTTGATCGTAGTCAATAGTGGCGATCGAAGTTCAGCGACGGTTGTAGCAGTGGAGACAATAAATATGAAGTTAACATAGGTTAATATGTATTTTATTTGAATTAAATTTCTAATAAAAAATAATAAATTAGTTAGTAAGGATAAATTAATACTATTAGGTAGTTGTTTAGATTAAATGTGAAGTTGATGGATTCAACGGAATGTTGATAATTCCACTAGACTTTTTGGTATATATTATTTACTAATGGAGCATATGTTATTATCTCAATTATATTTAAGTTGAGTAAACTCTATTAAAAAAACTAGTTTACACCCGCATATTATGAGGAGTTTGAGAAAGATTAAAACTCATTAAAAATATTAAAATAAATAAAAATGATACACACATAACTATTTACAGGAAGCTTATTTTTCACTATAAATATTTTTTACACATAGATCAGAGCATTGTTTGTTCGAATTACAGTAAAACTGGTTTTCACAATAATTTTTTTAAGTATTATTACCCGGTAGTCACGAAATTAGTTGTAAAATATAGCAAAATACCCTAAACTTGAAAGATAACCGGTAGAAATTTGAGTTTGTATAAATGTAAAACATACAACACCCGCATGTCGAATGTGAATATGTGATATATCAAAATTTATAAAATACTGATAATTCTATTAAAAAGGTCTTATATCTAACGTGTAGTATATGTAAATTATTTTGTTATTATTTTGTGTTTCCTTTTCTTTTTTTTTTGTTTTTTTTTTCTGTGTACATTAATGTTCATGTAGATATATAATGTGTTTATCAATGCATTATATTGGCAATATATAAGGTGATTTGTAATATATTTAATATTTATTTTTCTTGGTGTAGTAATTTATTATTATTATTTTATTGTTTTTGTTTCTCTTGTTTTTTTATTTTTTCATTTTTGGCGTAACAATAATTTTTCATATAAATTTTTAATGTTATTATCAATGGATTATATTATGATTAGATGTCCAAATTTAAGTTTATGTCATTATATTTATTTTCCTTTTGTAATAATTTTATATAATGCGTATTTTTCTTATATATAATATTTGAATTTTTAAAAATAAGATTATTTCAACTTTTATTATAAATAAAAATTGATTCAATTTATATAGATTTTTTCTAATTAAATATGACTTTTTTATATATTAGTAAAATAAAAGTAAGAAACTGAATTAAGAAAATATTGACTTAGGTAACATATAATAAAATAAAAATATTAAATTAGAAAAAATATAATAATATTAAATATTAAATTAAGTAAATATATATAAAAGAAAAATATTAAAGTATGTGGATATTAAGTTCGGTGACACCGAATCACTAGAATCTTTTACGAAGCTAACAAAGTATAGGAAGCAGACACAGAATATGACAATTGTGCATTAATATATAGGGGAGATACTTATATTAATTGAACTAAATATAGAAAATACGCGTACCTCAAATATTTTATATATAAAAGGTTTTATTCTTAGTGTATAATACTTTATTTTCTATTAGGTAATCATATATTTTATCAAATTAATATATTATCTTTTAAGTACTTAAACGGAATATAATAATTAGAAAATCCAAAATCTATATCTATAAATATATAAAGACATGCAATTCTCAAAATAGCAAGTACGAAGTTTCCCACGCAAATGAATATAACAATAATTTAGAATTAATAAAATTAAAAAATGATGTTAAATCATCAATAGCTTGAGTTTAGTTAATTACCAACTTTAAAACATGGTTAATAAGTTCGAAAGTAACAGTTGTTGTCCATATTTTTTTCTTATTAATTTGAAAGAAAATTATTGAAATTATTAAAACAATTGTTATCCATATACTGGCTTTAAAAATTATCTAAAAAAGAAAAAAAATGTACTACACATGAGTTTTGAATACTTACCATACTGGTGAGTTTATTTAAAGACAAACACTTGTATTAGGTTAGATTAACGGGTTATGACCCGTTGGACCATTTGATCCAATACTATAATGTATTGGTTTTTGTAATATGGTATATTGATTTTTATATCGGAAGCATTTATTTTTCATAAATCTCTGTAGTGTTATGATGTATTAATTATTGTAATATGATGTATTGGTATTATGATATATTGGTTTTTTATTATAATGTAGTGGTTTTTGTATTATAATATATTGATATGAAATTTTAGTTTAACGGATAATCCGTTAATCCGGCCAAACAATAATGTTGCCCTTATTTAAATTTGATATATCGATTCAAGAATGAATTCAACCATGGTTAAAGGTCATATGACCTTTCCCATTTAACTGTTGTTACATAATGTTGAACTAGATATGTAATGTTTCATCTTGGTTCTAAAAATCGAACCGGATCGGCCGGTTCGACCGGTTCAACCGGGAACCACGCTGTTTCGGTTTTCATGTGAAAATCGGTGGACTCAAAAATCGGTAGAAAACCATCAGAACCGGTCGTGAACCGGTTGGACCGGTGAACCTGTGACAGGTTCAACCGGGTTTTTTTTTGGTTTTTTTTTTTTGCTTTCTTATTTTTAAATTAAATAAATATTGACAGGGTCTTATTTTTTTTTTTATTTGGAGTACAAATAAATACAAATTATGATGATTAATTTTATCATTGTGAAGTTGTTGGACTTGGAGTGATGATATAAGAATTGAACTATTTGATTTGATTTCTCTTCATCATATGTAATTCAACTACATTTTTCTATATTGTATTGTGGTTGATGAACTCATATTTATTCATATGGACTCTTTGAATATAATTCTAAAATATTTTATAATCATGTTTTTTATTAAATTAATTTATTCTACTTATTTATAACATATTTGATAGTGGTATACATACATAAATACATACATACATACATACATACATATATACACACACACACACACACACACACACACATATATATATATATATATAACCGGTTGGACCTATGTACTGAAAGCTAAATAAAGAACACTACACATTTTGCGAAAAATACACACTAAAAGGCTGATTTTATTTCTCTTCTTTTCTGCATACATTACAGACTAGGATACACACACATATATAGCATTCAACTTGTTATTCTACAAATGATCTCAGCCACACATCTCATTGTACTGGATACAATATTTGATCAACACGTAGGCATAGAGCCGTTGCTAGGGTTAGCAGTATGCATGCACAGCGGCTCACTTTTCATCTAGCTTCTTTTTTTGTATTTTGTCATGACCACACTTGCACAGTTGTCACCTTTACCTTGACCATGATTAGCACCATCATGGTTAACACCCCCTCTAAATTTGAGCGCGACTAAGGATGACACTCTAAGTTTCAGTTTGAGCCAAGAGAAGAATTGTCTGCTCAAAGGTTTAGTCAGAATATCTGCAACTTGGTCAGCAAAAGGAACATGACAGACTTCAATTGACTTTGATGCTACTTTTTCTCTGACAAAATGGAAATCCAATTCAATATGTTTTGTTCTAGCATGGAGAACCGGATTAGAAGCCAATGTAATAGCACTCATGTTGTCAACCCACACTCCTGGTATATGATCCACAAACAATCCTAATTCTCTGAGCAAGTATTGCAACCATGTAATTCCAGCTGTAGCATCAGCCAAGCTCCTATATTCAGCTTCTCTGCTACTCCTTGACACTGAGTGCTGCTTCTTGAACTCCAAGACAGTAGGTTTAATCCAAGAAACACACAGTATCCCGTTACACTCCTTCTATCATCAAGGTTACTTGCCTAATCTGAGTCAGAGAATCCAGTTAAGTTCATGTGTTTAGATCTCTTGAAATGAATGTCATGGTCTACAGATCTAGCCAAGTACCTCAATATCCTTTTTACAGCTTTCCAGTGTTCATCTAGTGACATGAAATAAACTGACAAACTTTGTTCACACTGAATGCTATTTCAAGCTTTGTGATTGTTACATATTGCAAATCACCTACCACATTTCTATACATTTTCCCATTGATGGTAGGGTTCCCTTGATATTTGGACAATCTAGAAGTAGAAACCATGGGAGTTGGACATCCTTTTGCATTTGTCATGTTCACTTTTTGCAGGAGATCTCTGATATATTGACCTTGACAGAGATGTAATCCATCTAAAGTGTAAGACACCTCAATTCCAAGAAAATGATGTAGGTGCCCCAAGTCCTTGAGTGAAAATACATCTCCAAGCTTCTTTATCACTTCTGAAATGTGAGCATTGTTATTTCCAGTGATGAGAATATCATCCACATAGATCAGTAAAAACACTTTGATCCTTCCTTGAGTTTTGTAGAACAAAGATGTATCAGCTCTTGAGTTGGAAAAACCTAGCATGGAAAGAACTTGTTTGACTTTGAGGTGCCAAGCTCTAGAAGCTTGTTTGAGCCCATAAATAGCCTTGGATAGCTTACAAACCAGATTGTTCCCCCTCTCAAAGCCAGGTAGTTGCCTCATGAAGATTGTCTCCTCCAAGTTTCCATGTAGGAAGGCATTGCTTACATCAAGTTGCCCAATGGTCCATCCAAAATAAACTACAATACTGAGCATAAGTCTGATGGTAGTAGGCTTGACCACAGGGCTGAAAGTTTCTTGAAGATCAAAACCAGCTTCTTGAGAGAAGCCTTGAGCAACCAACCTTGCTTTGTGTCTTGAAATTGTGCCATCTGCATGTCTTTTGATTTTGAATAGCCATTTTCATCCTACAAGATTCTTTTCTTGTGGTAAAGTAGTAAGTGACCATGTATTATTAGCAACCAAGGCATCATACTCAGATTACATAGCTGGTTTCCAAACTGGAGTGGACAAAGCTTCCTGAGTTCTAGTTGGTGTTTGATCAGATAGGTCAGCAAGGAACACTTTAGGTTTATAAACACCTGCTTTTGCTCTTATGATCATGGGATGGTTGTTGGTCTGTCCAGCTGGTGGTGGTGTAGATTGATTTATTGGAGATGAAGCAGAAATGTCACTGAGGTGTGGTAATTGAACATACGATGGAATGGTGCTATGGGAGCTTGGTACAGAAGAAGGACTGGATATGTGTATACCAGGAGAGTGATGAGGGGAAGGAGGTGGAGGTGATGATGATGGAGGAGGATGGTTATTTGCAGTAGAATTGGGAATGTGAGGTTGGATTATAAGTGGCTGAGTGGTGATAGTGTTGTTGTGTTGTAAGTTTTGAGGAGATGATTGAGGCACTGTTGTAGAGTAAGGAAAAGTGTGTTCTTCAAACACCACATATCTAGTGACTATGGTTTTGCCAGAGGCGAGTAACACTTTGTAGCCTTTGTGATGAGAGCTATATCCAAGGAATGTGGTAGGGTTTGATCTGAACTGAAGTTTGTGTGTGTTGTATGGTCTGATGTGAGGGTCACAAAGGCATCCAAAGACTTTAAGTCTTTAATAATCAGGTGTTATACCATAGAGTGTTTCTGAAGGATTTTTGTAGGACAAAGTTTTGGTGGGAAGCAAGTTGATCAAATGACATGTTGTGGTGAAAGAATCATCCCAAAAGGATAGAGGTAACCCTGAATGAGCTAGGAGTGACAATCCCATTTCAACAATGTGTCTTTGTTTTCTCTCAGCAAGACCATTTTGCTGAGGTGTGTAAGGGCATGAAACCTTGTGATGGATGCCTTGATTTTGGAAAAAAGTAGTTAAAGACCTAAATTCTCCACCCCAGTCTGTTTGTATAGCTTTAATCTTGTAGTTCAATTGGTTTTCAGAAAGAGCTTTCATATGCAGAAAGGCTTGGTGAGTGTCTGACTTTTGCTTGAGTAAGTATATCCATGTGAACTTGCTTGAGTGGTCAATGAAAGAGACATAGAAAACCATTTCTTGATTTAACTAGTGATGGGCCCCATAAGTCAGAGTGTACTAATTCTAGAGGTTGGTGTTTGTGTTCATATGAAGAATATGGTAATTTGTGAGATTTAGAAAGCATACAAGGTGCACATAAACCAGACACTTATTTTATTTGATTTGAAGGGATATTACAAGATTTCAACACTTTTATTACAATATCAATAGATGGATGACCTAATCTTTTGTGCCAAAGATCAGCATCAGAATCTTTATTCAAAGTAGTACTGAAAACAGTTGGATACTGACGCAGGCTTGATTGATGAAAAGTTTGAAGGCTGGAAGAGTGACTTGGCTTGGAACTCTGAAGATTGAATTGGTAAAGGCCAGATTTAAGCTTTCCCTTGAGGAGTATGGCTTGTGTATCTTGATCCTTGACAAGACAAAAGGCAGGGTGAAATTCAAAGAAAACATTGTTGTCTTTTGCAAATTCAGAGACACTAAGGAGATTTTTGGTTATAGTTGGAACATGCAAGAGTTTCTTAAGGGTAAAAATTCTAGAATTAGTAGGATCATCATTAGAGAAGAGAGATTCTTTAGCAATATAGGTGATTTTCTCACCTGCTCCATTCCCCATGTGTAGCTTATTATCTCCATCATATTCTTAAGCAATGCTCATGTTGTTGAGATCATTACAAACATGGTTCGATGCTCCTGAGTCTGGATACCAAAACTGATCCATGGTGCTATCAAGCTATGTAGCTGGAATTTGAGCAATGTTAGCTGCAGGTGTTCTGAAATTTGCTGTGTTAAATGTATATTAAGAGCCTGAGGAGCTTGCAGAGGAGTTTTGTGCTACTCCATTGTAGATTGAGTCATATCCGTACCAGCTTTTAGCTGCACTGTGCCCTGTCCTTGACAAACTTGGCACACAATCCTTGTAGCCTGTGATATACCCCCTCTTCCTCTATATGCACCCCTGATGTTTCTTCCTCTTCCTAAACTGATTTTGGCTTCCTCTAGGGGATAAATTCCTGTAGTTTTGCTGATTGACAGAGTTTGCAATAGGTAGAGTACCATCAGTATTGATAGTAGATTGATTCATGGATAAATCTGCAGCCTCCAATCTTGCTTCATAACTTAAGATTAATGCTTGAATGTCAACTAAGTTCCAAGGTTCTATTCTAGAGGAGACAGAGACCATGACTGGATCATACTCACTTCGTAGACTTGGGATAATGTGCAATATATGATCTTGCTCACTCACACTTTTCCCTATCACAGCAAGAATATCACAACAAGACTTTATTTTGCTCAGATATTCTCTCATGGACAAAGATCCCTTTTTGAGGCTGTTTAATTAGATTTTAAGCTGCATTTATTTAGCCCTTGATTGGCTTGAAAAATTAATTTCCAAAGCATGCCAGATCTCTTTAGAAGTAATCAACCCAACAACATTAACCAGTATACCTTCTGTTAAGTTTGAAAGCAGACATGAAGCAAGTATTTGATCTTGTCTTTGCCATGTAATGAACTCAGGATTTATTGAAGCTGGTTGTCCATTTCCATCCATCAGCATCCTCTCTGGTGCTTGTGCATCTCCTTTGATGAGATATTCCAGTCCATAGCATCTGACCGCAGTTGTAGCTTGCTGTCTCCAGATTAAGAAATTTACTTCATCCAATTTTATGGACAAAAGATGGCTTTGAGGATAGATCAGGCTGTTTGTGTTTGTTGGAGAGATATTGTTTGATGAGCTGGATTGACTTGAATCAGCCATGGTAGGATTATACATATATATAAAGGATGTTATTTAATGTGACAACGATTGGTCATTAGAAGCAGGAAATACCCACTATGATACCATGAAAGATAAAGGAGCTAAAAGCTAAATAAAGCACACTGCACATTTTGCCAAAAGTACACACTAAGAGGCTGATTTTATTTCTCTTGTTTTATGCATACATTACAGACTATGATACACACATATATATAACATTCAACTTGTTATTCTACAAATGATCTCAGCCACACAGCTCATTGTACTGGATACAATGTTTGATCAACACGTAGGCATAAAGTCGTTGCTATGGTTAGCAGTATGCATACACAGCGACTCACTTTTTCATCTAGCTTCTTTTGTATTTTGTCATAACCACACTTGCACAGCTGTCACCTTTACCTTGACCATGTTTAGCACCATCATGGTTAACATGTACCAATGAACCTATAGCTTTACCGGTTCGATGATCGGTTTGGTTTTCAGAACAATGTGTTTCATTGCTCTAAATATGCCATTTATTGACTTTAGTTGTTGATTCATTAATGATCAAAGATGTTTTCTTATTCTCATTTCATATATAGTCTCTTTGCTTTTATACTTTTATTTTCCAACAGAATAAAATCATATCTTTTATGATATTGACGATATATCGATAAATATCTCTAAGTTGTACGAGCATGAATTTGGACATATATTAATAGTTCTTACCAAGTAGTTGGCGAACACAAAATCATACACTAGTGCAGAAACAGCTTTCAAGAACGTCTGTTTCTGTAAATCAAGAACCCCATGCTGAGGCGCTGTATGAAGCTGTTCTTGAAAGTCTAACAATCAAGAACGCCTTGATGAGGCATTCTTGATTGTCAGACTTTCTAGAATGATTTTCAGAGACGTTCTGAAAAATATTTCATCCATTCTAGAAAGTCAGTTTTACCGGTTTTGCCCATTCTGCAAAATAACTTTCTAGAACGTCTCTATAAAACAGGCATTCTGGAAGGTATACTTTCCAGAACGCCTATAAAACACAGGCGTTCTGGAAAGTATACTTTCTAGAACGGGTTTTTGAATAACCGTTCTAGAAAGTAGTAAAAAAATTTAGAAAATTAAATGAAAGCAGGTGCCAACAAATGCATCAAATTCATTAAATCAATTATTGAAGATATCAGTAGTGAGAACCTGTGCATAACTAAACAACAATAGGACTGCGTATGCATTTTAAGTTTGTCATCGCCTTCTCTTCCAAATTTCTGGCCATCAACTGTGGCAGCCACTACAGCATTGTATACTTTCACACCTTTCGAAGTCTGCATAATATCAACGAGGCAACAGAAACAAGAAATATAATCAAGAAGAAGCACCAATCAAGACCTAACACTAACCACAGAATGAGTCAGTAGAAAAAAAAATGTTCAAACACACAATGTGGGAAATTCCAGAAAATACTTCACATCTCGAAGGCCTAGAGTTTTTACAAAACATAATTTCCTGATGCTGCAAACAACTAAGCATGCTTTCATTTGTACATAAATGTGATTGTCCAAATTTATGGGTTTTAGTATAACATATAGGTTTAAACAATATATGTGTGTATAAAGACTTTGATTCCTGTTACATATTCCCTAAAAATGTTGGAAATGCCACATGCCATTTTTTCATATGTTCTTTACCTATTTGATGTCCTAAAAATAAAATCACCCCTGTCAGAGATCTTTATCCAAGCTCCGCTAAGCCGCATGGCAGAGAATCACATAGTTAGCAACCAACCAGACGAGAAAAAATAAAAAATAAAAAACAATAAATAAATAAATAATAATAATTAATAAATAATAAATAAATGAAAACCTGCATACCCACCTGACTTATCTCCATAATAATCCTTCCACCACGCCCAACGACTAATCCAACATGTTCGTCCGCTACACCAATTGTGACCGAATTGCTTCTATCTTCCTGCAGTTGCACATTGCACACATTACCAAGTAAATTACTCGAAGGTGGGCTAGAATGTGAAACAGAACTGTCCTAACAGTGTAATTAAAATGCTAAGAACTGAACAGCATGCAACTCTAAACTAACAGAAGGAGGGAAAAAAACTCTATTATAAAGGTTTTCAATTAAAAATCCACTGCTAGAGCAAGGGTGTATATTCTTAGCCACTTCATGGAACTAGACACTGTAATTTTAAACTCACTACTTCCAAAACAATGAAGACACTTGAATAATCAATGATAAATATACCGAATAATCATGCACAAGATTGTTCGGTGGGTAAAAAGAAGGGTAGCATTTGGTCTACAAAAACAGAAAGCAAACAAGTAGCAACAAGCATATAGATAGCAACATGACAAAAAAGATATATATCAACATAATTAAAGACAATCACATACCTTGTTTGGAGGCCTATTGTTCCGATACTTATCCCCGACCCCATTTGGTCCATAGTTCATCCCATTGTGCATAAGTGTTATTTAAGGAGGTTAAAACAAATAAATTAAATATTGACATCAACAAGAAAACTAGAAAACAAAAATAAAGTATATCATTTTTTCAAACAAAATTCTTTCCAGATTCATTATAAAATTAATTTCCATTTTCAAGTAAACAACTATGCATAGCCCTTACTTTATTTACTTAATATAATGTACCCATATACAAAATACAGCAGAGCTCCTAAGCCTGGCCACTACAGTGCCACATCTGTAACATATCAGTTAGAATAAGCATGTATGTTCAATTGCACTTTTAATTCTTGCAATGAAAGTATTTCATTTGTGATTCAATCTCAAGTAGATAAATTTGACTTTACAGTCCGATTTGACATGACTTTTAGATGAGAGTTGATAAAGAAAATTTATGTATATTCTTATACATTAGTGTTCAAGAAACGGAGGCTTGTTTTGAGACATCCTGAGGGCAATATATTTGGAACAAGGTGGATAATATTTACTACATACATGTCTGGTAATCAAGTAAATAAAGAGAAGAAAGAATGTTCAACTGTCTAACTACAACTAAACTATCAAGTGGCATTACTAATTTATTATTGTCAAATATGGTGCTCAATTGGATGTTTCCCAAGTACTCTCTTACTTGACTCATTTCATCGTGACCAAACTCCGTGTTCAAAAATTCTGACATTTGTTTTAAGTGATTGTCAGTGTTCTTATAATAGTTATCTACTTTTTTTCATTGAACAAAAGCATGTTCTATTACAAAGGCATCATTGGTGTAACCATCATCGATTTGACTAAAAGAATGGTATTTCCTGTTACACTTCCCAAGTTTGACAACAATGGCTAATTCAAGAAACTATTATCTTAATTCTCACTGTTATGAAAGTAGTTATACTACAATGGCTAATTCAATAAACCATCTATACAATAATTGTTTGCAATGCTGAAGATTGCTTAGCATATAAAATCTATGGAAGAGGGGTGCTTGCGCTCCATTTCATACAAGTGTTTTGGTGATGATAGAAAAGAAAATGTGAATAGAAATAATTTTGGTTGCTTTGTTTCTAAGAAAAAGAAAGCTTGAGAATATATATATATTCACACACACACCGTAAGTGAGAAGCTCAGTTTATATCTGGTATACCTTTTGGTAAAAGAGCATTTCCCCTCTTGGAAATAAAAACATTAAATGCATTTGATAATATATATATATATATGTGTGTGTGTGTGTGTGTGTGTGTGTGTGTGTGTGTGTGATATATAAAATTTATTACAAAAATAATAATATATCGGTTTTACAATTGTTATTTGATATAAATGTACTTTTTTCAATCAAAATCTTAATGTAATAACACTATAAAAATCTTATAAGAGGCTTAAGAGCTTGATAAGATTACATCTAGAGGAGAAAATGTCAGCCCGGAAATTGTTCATCCAAACACTCGTTCCACATTAACAAATAGCCATAATCCCACCAACTCATCTAAACACATGTTCATTCCCCTCACATTTCCTGATTCCAAACTAACAATAGGTTTTTTCAACTTATTTCTCTTGAATGCAAAAGAAGAAAAAAGCACAAACAAACAAAACAAAACAAAATAAAAACACCATAGAGTCATTTCTTGACAATAAACTGAGAAGGAGAAAGAAGCTTGTTTCCCACTCTCCATCTCCCACACACTAACAACCTCCCTCCACAATCAATGCCTAACAATTTTATTGAGAACCAAACAAACTTGAGATTTTATATTTCTTTGATTTTATTTACCTCTTCTCCATCATTTTACCTCCCTCATAAAGTCCCCGAACCAAACAAAGTGTTGGGAAATGAAAAGGTAAGAAAAAAGTTACGCTTGAAAAAAAGATCAAGGTAAGCGCGAGCAAAAATAAAAGAAAGATAATAATTTAAATTTAGAAACTAATACTTGCATAAGGGAATAGAGTGCCTCCAGACTGCTGGTAATATGGGTCTTGCACCAGTTTCAGTAGGATAAGTTTAATCGCCACCAATTGTTCTACTAAAGTACCAATCACTGTCACTAACCTATCATGCAAGCCAGGGAAATAGATATCTTGGGGAGAAATCTTAATGTCAGCTCGAGACTATTCAATCAATGACTTGTTCCACAATTGAACAAAGTTGAAGGAACAATCAAACCAATTAGTATGAGACACTGAACTTCTCAAAAGAAAGAGAAAAAAATAGGTAAGTACTCTAGAAAGATTTTCTCACTAAGCAGAACATAGTAGAAGGGTGATTAAGAATAGGCGCCAAAGACAATCAAATTCTAAAAAACTTATTTTTATCAAAGGTACATTTGTCTAATTTTCATGAGGAATAAGTTGCCATTTATTGTCCACATTCAATTCCTTGAAGAAGTTACAAAATTCAGTTTGTATTATTACAATTTGTGGTAGTAAAGGAGGCAAACATAGCTCTTACATAATATTTGTTCTAGATTCAAAGTATATATCTTGATATAGTTGACATGACTTCATCCATCAATGCAGTAATGGAATGAGACTAAGCAGTAAGATGATCTATTTTCACCATTCTCTCTGAGCTTTACTTGGGCACACAGGTGGTGGGGGGTTTATTGCATGGGATTGCAGAACAACACACTTTTCGAGAAACGAGAGTATATCAAGGTTCTAAGAGAAGCCAAAGTAAACAACACTTAGAGAAATGCATTAGAAGTTACCGGAGCAAAAAGTACAAACTAGATATATCTTAACTGCTTTAAAGTTCAGGATTCAGACAGCTAATAACCTAATAAAGCTTCAAAGAAGGAAATATAGTAGCATCAATTTTATAAAGTAAGGCCACTTTCAGCTAACATTAACCATTCTCACTGGCTAACTACTAGCATTTTGCACCACATAAGTAATAAATCATTCATGATAATAGCACAAAAGATAAGAAAAATAAAGACAAAAACGCAACCAGAGAAAAAAAAATCAGAGGAAAAACTTAATCATTGAATTGTGTCCAAAACATTCTAACATAAAAAAACAAAAAAAAAAAAAACATTTATATCTCAACAGCACACAGGCGCAAGAAAATTAAGCATTTGAGTAAGATATTGTTGCAGGATAAAAAAAAAGGCATCAAGTCATGTCGCTTGAGTTACATATATAATATTGAATCACATGTACAATTTGTAATAATACCACCAAGGATGACTACCTCCAATTGCGTCAATGACAATTTGACATGATACAAGTCTCGAGAACTTTTGCCTCATCATAACTGATCCACCCTGAACATGTTTATAGATAGTCTGAATACAACCCCTTTATTTGCCCTTTGACCTTTCCCAGCATTCACACACCTAAACTCCCCCAAACCCATGAAATCCCCACAATGTTTTGTGGATTCTCAGTTGGGACTCATGATAAAAAGTCCAAGCTCAATGAAATCATTTTGATTAATGATTTAGCATGCATACTTAAAATTAACCCAGTATCGGGGGTGAAACATGAGATGAGGTGAATAACAATTACACTTTTGATAGTGCAAATGAACATCTACTTCAGGTTAGAAATTCCAACTTAGAGATGTCATGACTCATGATCAAGTTCTTTTCTCTTTTTTTTAATAAATGGGGTCCATGTCTCACCATTTACCAATCATTATTCTTTTTCTCCTGATTTGAGAGGTGAGAGCTCAGTAAGACAGTGACTATATAGAGTGTATTGCCCCTGTCACTGGAACTCGAACTTTATATGAAGTGAAATCCTTAAATATGTCATCTATATGGGCAAAATATGGTTTTAGAACATCAAAGTTGTTAAAGACTGTAAGAAGCTAAGGATAACTCAAACCACAAATAAACCCAGAGCCAAAGAATAAGGTTAAATGAAAACCAGGGAGTAAAAGTATGCAAGACTCCCCAGAAAACAGACGATTTCAATCCTTTATATATAATTGAGTAAATAAGTAAGAATGCGCAATTATGTAAATCTGAAAGGATATGTAAAGTTGTAAATTCCTTCAAAGTCAAAGACTTGAGAGATGGGTTCTTTTCGACCGAATTATCTTCATAAAACCAATGCGCATACTCCACAAGGAACAAAATCCTCTCAAAAGATTATTGGTCTTCCTTGGGCACATTCAGAAAAAAGCGGCTATAAACCAATCCAAATTTAGAAGAATAAAAACCAAAATTTCCAAGTGCAATACGCATATGGTATCGATACTGGTAGATGAAACTTCATAAGATAAAGAAAGAACCAAAAAAAAAAGAAAGAAAGAAAGAAAGAAAGAAAGAGAAAGAAAACGAAAACAGAGCTCCTATTGGCTATTTGTTCAAGAACAAAAACCAAAGCAACAAATTCATTTCCCCACAAAGCCATACTTGCCGAAACAGCAACAACAAAGAAAAATCCCACTATTATAATAATTATGTTACTGTAAAAAAAAGCATTATCATTTTTTACATCGAAAAATAAAATATGAAACATTTGAAAATTACTGATGTGAAAACCATGTAACCAACACATAGCCAAAAATATTAAAGGTTATTTCATCAACCAAATAGTTCCCTAACAAATTTCTTTATAAACTCATGTGTCAACTCAATCAAAACAACATTGTGCTCCAAATTGACCTAAAATTGTTAAAATCAAATTCTAGAACTCAATTTCTTCAGTAAAATGACACCCAAAAAAACTCCACTCAACTTTTATCCATTAATCCCAGTATAACCCAACCCAGATCATAATTAATACACGTGCGCGTCGTTTATGTGCATTAAAATTTCATTTCTTGGTGACTATTATCCCATTCTCAGAGCACCAATAAACACAACGAAAAGAATAATGAAAGTCGAACAAAAATGTTCCGTGAATTCCAACTAACTTCAACAATTCACAAACTAAAATGAACTATAAAAATTTGCACCGTACATATTTAATCCTTAATATTTTCACACACAGAGCGAAAATACATGCAGAGATCATCGAGGAGTTCTTGAGGAGGAAGAATATTCTTAAAAGGAGTGCTCGAAGATCGATTAAGCTGAGAGCTGAGATAACTGAACCCTAGTTCTTATAGTCTGCATCGACACCATCTTCATCCACACAATAGCTATGTAACTCAGCAACGAGCATGCCATCATGTGGCACATGGTCAGGAAAATTGGGTACTTAAACCTGTAATTGCTCAATAGATACTTGTTCAATAGCAAAACCCCAATGTTGAATGAATACCACGATGTTACCAGCCCGACGATTTCATCGCGGACATATTTAAATATCAATCAATCGCCGAACCTTGAAATTGACTGAATAAATCTGTAATCTATAAATAAATTGCTCGAGTGGATCAATTAGGGTTGAAAAAGAGTAGATGGGGAGGGAGGAAAATGAGGGATCTGAGTTGCATTTGGGGAGGGGTGCTGGCTGATTTCTGATTTTGGAGGAGGAAAAAGGGGAAAACGGGGGATGTTGGAGGAGCAGAGGTGGAAGATGATGCAGCTGATGGTGGCGATTGGAAGATGACGGCCGGTGTGGTGGTTAGGAATGGTGGGAGGGGTTGAATCGGCGACAGACGAGAAAGGAATAGATTGTGGATTAGGGTATTTTATGTTTATTTTTTAATTAGAAAAATTGATTTTGTGGGTATATTTTAATACAAAAATAATATGACATACGAGAACGCCTTTTTAAAGGCGTTCTGAATAATATTTTCCAAAACATCGTTTTTAAAGACGTTCTTGATATTTAAAATACCAGAACGTCGTTTTTAACGACGTTCTGGATATCTAATATACCAGAACGTCTTTTTAACGACGTTCTGGATATCCAGTATACCATAACGTCTTTAAAAAAGACGTTCTACTATGTGGCACTTTTATTACAAAAATGTCAGCGCCTGACATTCAAGAACGCCGCCTCCTGAGGTGTTCTTAAATGTCTGTTCTTGAATCCTATTTTTATACTAGTGATAGACACAACCCTTCATAATTTGGATTAATATTCATAAGAACACATTGTAATGTTTAATTTTATCTGTCATTCATGCAAACATCTAATGATCCAACCATTAAAAAATATTAGAACACAAGTTTAATCATCAAAATATGAACGGGTTGTTTCCTAGTTCAATGATCTTTTCCTGCATGCCATGCAAGCATTTTAGGATAATCGGAAGCCATTTTAAAAATGACTAAAATTTAGAGTATTTAATATACTTATAACAAATTAACAGATAGATATCCATCATTTGTGGAGGAAAGTCGTCAAATATGGCTTATAATAAATTCAAAAGTTATTTAATTGATTTACAGTTGTGAAAGTACGAAAAAGTTTGAGTGATTTTAGTAACTAACCAAAAATAATCTACACAATAACTTTAAAAATAAACAACAAATTAGTACCAATTTGATAAAAAAAAATTATTTTGTAAGCTTAGTAAATGATAAAAACATTAAGAGACTCGTATAATTTAAATTATAATATATATATATATATATGTATATATGATTTTTAACTTTTTGTATGGGGTTAATTTTTTTTTACCCCCCAATGTATGCAATTTTTTTCACTTTGCCCCCCGAAGTATTTTTTGTTCCACTTTGCCCCCTGATGTACAATAATTTTCGACATTGCCCCCCAAACTTTATTTCCGGTGGAATATTCCTTCTACATTCCATCGGCGGTAGCTGGGGTTAAAGTGAAAGAATCTTATAGTTTGGTGGGTAAAGTGCAAAAAATCTTATAGTTTGGGGGGTAAATTAAAATAATATAAATATTAAATTTTTGTTTTAAAATTTTATATTTGAAAGAAATATATAATTTTTATTTTATACTCACACACACACAAAGTTGTCAATACAATTCCAATTTTAAAAAAAAACCAAAAATTTTTAATTAATATTTATAATCTTCTAAATATAAATATTGRRAATACATCWTTTATATTATTAAATATGAAACACATGACTAAGTATTATGTAAATTATTAGGCTAAGTAACATAATAATATATTATTATATATTATGATTGAACAAAATAAAATAAAGGTGCATTTCGTATATGCATTATAATATTATGATACGAAAAATAAGATTATCATTCGATATTATTATTTATATAAAAGGTGTGATTAAATACTATATTAATCATGAGTACATTATTATATAAGATTATGATTATCGAATGATTAATATAATTAAAATCTTGATATTATAAAATTTTAATTATATTAATCATTCGATAATTATAATCTTATATAAAATTAATGTACTTGTGATTAATATAGTATTTAATCACACTTTTATACAAACAATAATATTGAATGATAATTTTATTTTTTGTATTATAATAATTTACATAATACTTAGTCATGTGTTTTATATTTAATAATATAAAAGATGTATTGACAATATTTATATTTAGAAGATTATAAATATTAATTGAAAATTTATGGTTTTTTTTTTTAAATTGGAATTGTATTAACAACATTGTGTGTGTGTAAGTATAAGATAAAAATTATATATTTTTTTCAAATATAAAATTTGAAAACAAAAATTTAATATTTATATTATTTTAATTTGCCCCCCAAACTATAAGATTTTTTGCACTTTACCCCCCAAACTATAAGATTCTTTCACTTTGCCCCCCAACTGCCCGCCGATGGAATTTAAAAGGAATATTCTGCCGAAAATAAAGTTTGGGGGGCAACGTCGAAAATTATTGTACATCAGGGGGCAAAGTGAAACAAAAAATAATTTAGGGGGTAAAGTGAAAAAAACTGCATACATTGGGGGGCAAAAAAAAAATAGCCCTTTTGTATGTACCCCTTCTCCCTTCGTTTATGTTATACTTTTTTTCCTCCATGCATTTCATGTTTCATATATAGGGGTGTAAATGAGTCAAACAGTTCGTGAGCTATTAGCTACCCGACTCGATAAAAGTTCGCTCGAACTCGTTTAAAAAGGCTCGTTTAATAAACGAGCAAACTCTAGATTCATGGTATTCGACTCGTTAGTTCGTGAGCGGGTTCGTTAGTGAGTTCTAGAGTGAGTTCTTTATTAAACTCGTATAAATTAAACTAATAATTTGGTTTTAATTGTAATCTTAATACTTGTTCATATGAAAAATATAGAAATATATATAAATTTATTTGTTTATGTATCTTAGTAGGTTTTATATACTTTAAAAAATATTTTATTTTATTTTGTAATAAAGTAAAGAATAATTTAATTAATAATTAATATTCTTTGAGCTCGATTAAACTTGAAAAAGCTCGCGAGCTATTATATGATCGTTAAAAAAAGCTCGAACTCGATAATAAACGAGCAAGTTTAAACTCTCTAAACTCGACTGGTCTCGGCTCGTTTTCCAGCCTAGTCATATAATATTTGTGATTAATACCACGACGTTGCCAAGTACAAAACTTAAATTGAATCTGCTATAGAGTGATGCATGGGGTATTGTGAATTATTTATTTGTAAATACAAAATGATCGAGAGAGACACAGGAAAAATGTGCTATTCACTTATTTGAAGCTTTGCGTGTGTACGTGCTATTGCTTCACACTATAATAATAATAGACACATCTTGGAGTACCTAACACAAATTATGAAACTTGAATAAATCTTAAACTAATGCCCTTTTATGTTGGAGCTAGGAGTTTAATTTGTAAAACAGCCAATGACATCAATCATTGTTGGAAAAAGTTAGCACAAGTATGCCAAAGTTTGTGACATTTTCCAAAGGTCCCCAAAGTTTTCAAGAAGCGCTAACATGGCGTAAGCGTTGCACTATTTGTATTTTTCGTTTTGTCGGATTGGCCATATATAATATATTCGATTTCTTCATGATTTTTAATTTTTTTTTTTTTTTTTTTGGGAAGTTCCTAGACTTCAGTTGACTTCAATAGCTTAAATATAGTTAGTGTTTTTCAATTATACTCTTTTTAAATTTATTAATGACAATTCATACTTATAAAAATTAGTGTTGGAATTAGTATATTTGTTATTAAAATAGTAAAATTTTATAGAATATTAATTAAGAATATGTTAAATATAGTAACTAGACTATCTTTGGAGAGGGAGTGGCGGAGGGAGGGGGGAGTATTGCATAATCATTGTAAAATAAATATAAAATAGAGTAAAATTAAGAATTAAAATAAAGTTGTTTCTAGACATCTGATTGAACGCTGTCACGCTAGGGCGGATATTGCTGCTGAATTATCTCCTAGAAATCACAACCTTAGAAATTAACAATTTAAGACCATCAATGGTGATAGGTCATAGCTGTTAACTCGATCATTGGGCTGAATAAAAAAAAGAAAATCCGTTGATTTCCTGTAACTCGCAACTCACACAACATGAGGCTTAATGTTGACCTTTTTGATCTTCGTATCAAAAATGACATGTTTGGATCAGGCTTTTTTTTTTTTTTTGATTCTAAATGTTAGTATTTAATATATAAAATTATGTACATAATTGTCTGACTAATAAATAATATTGTATTATTATATTATATTTATTATTATTTAAATATAATGTAATAGATAAAATAGATGAATATTTTAATATATAAAATAGAAGTTAAATATAAAAAATATTTATTTAATATTGAGATTTTTATTTTTTATTAAATTGGTTGAGACTCAAATTGTTAATATTGTAACATGGCCAAGGAGATTCCTTAGTGGCTACAACTCAGCTCCAGCAATATTGATTGTTTTTATTAAGATGCATGCATTTTTAGTTCTTCGTTTTCTTTTTGACTCGTTGTTTTATCAATTTTTAAATCATAGTTAAATACTACACAACCATATTTATTAAATTTATATTTTAACGGCACCATAAATCATACCTTCATTGATCTATTAATATAAAAAACTTAAATTTAATCTAATAATTTCTATTAAGTAAATAATGGTGCGTGAATACAACAACTTCCATGGTAGAACATTACCTTAAATAATTTTCTCAAAGATAGGAAGGATTTAAAAAAATGCGTTGTTTAAGTTTTTTTTGTTTTCTTCTTCTTCTTCTTTTTTTTTTTTTTCGTTTTTGACAATTATTAACTAATACATAAAAAATACATATTATAAACAAGAAAGTTCTTAAATTGAGTTTGAATGCTTGGTATGCTTTCCGAAAAAGATGTTCGTTGCTAATTTATATTCATTAAAACTTTCTGTGTATTGTTTATGGTATAATATCATACTCTGCATGATCATTGATTAGCTTCATTTTTTAATTCACGTTCTATTTATTATATTTGATTGACTCGTCTATTAAACTGAAGTACCAAATGAAATAAAACAATTTCAGAGATCCTGCCAACATATTTGATCCCAAACCCCCCCAACAAATGAAGAAGAACGAAAAAGAAAGGCAAAGAATAAAATAATCTAAAGAAAATAAAAACTCAAACAATTGAAGTATACAATTTAGAAAATCCAAGAAAAGGTATGGTTTTTTTTTTATACCCCACTGTTAATAGCAATTTTTACACATTTCACAACATAATACATCGTAAATCATTCATCTTTTTACAAAATGTGCCTATATATCAAAGCATATTATTAATTTTCAAGCAATTTTTTTACAAAATAAACATTCTTACATTTTCGCAAAAATCATAGGAAACGAAAAAACAAAAATAGAAAAAGAAAGAAAACCTGGAAAAAGTTGCTAGAAGTACATTGGCCTCTCAAGTGCACAAGTTGAAGGATAAGTATTGAAAGAAAGCCCCATAACTGGAATTGCAAAAGAAGCTTCCAAAAGCATCCTCTGTTGAAATGACTCAATTGTCCTTCCCCCTTCCATTATTTCCTTCACAGCCGATTCATAATATTTCTTCAACTTTTTGGTCATGTTCATATACTTTACCCTCACCCATTTCAGCTTCGCCTTCTTACAAAGCCTCGCGAGAAAAAACCCGCGTCGGGGTTTTTGCCCGCCGAGGCGGACGATCGGCAGCCGTTGCCTCCGTCTGAGGCGGAGTGGCCACCGGAAGTTGGTGGCGGGGTGGGGGTCGATGGGATTTCGGTTGATGAGAGAATTGGTTTCTGTGGACATTTTCTTTGAGGGGTGGAAAAAAGAGAAGAGGTTGACTGTGGGAATAAGACAACATGTTACTTGGGTTTCATATATGGTTTTATAATGCTATCTCATTTAAGTTTGGTGAATTTTATTAATATTATAATATCATGATTGTAATGAATGAGATAAGAGATATGTTTGAGGGTTTGGAATTTATTGACCAATTTAATAGAACGGTGTTAAACTATACGATACACACGGAAATATAAATTATACATTAAAAAAAAGGATATTCATGCAATGAACAATAAGCATTAACAAATTTAAATTAGTTTTTAAATTAATTAAGCAGCATGTGATACATAATGTAATATAGTGAAGTGATACATAATTCTAATTTTGTTTCTTTTTATATTGGATAATTACAAATTGAAGACAAAATGTCTTGAAAAGAACTGTACAGATTAAATTATAATAATTAATACATTCTTGCAATATATGATAATATCAAAATATAAGAATAAGAAAAATTAGAAAAATGAGTAAAGAATGATACTATTATTTAGAATAATGAGAAACCTTTTTATTACTAAAACACTCATTTGAATTATTGGTTCAGCCTTTTTAAGTTACGTATCTCACTCTTGTTTATATTCACATTTTGCATATTACTAATTTTATTTAGTTTATGTGAGACCAAATATGTAGCCTTCTTGAAATGTGATTTGTTGTGCCAAAGAGTTGGTTCTCTAGAATAGGTTTAGAAACGAATCCTTCCCTTAATTATAGATTTACGTATGAGTGGGTCTCCTGTGTGACAGTCACACGGATCTTTTTTAATATGACGGAGCCAAAATTCATATTCAACCCGGATCCGCTAAACCAATTCGGGTTCATATATATATTAAAATTAAAACCCTACCCTCTCCGACTCTCTCTCTCTCCACCCTCCCACTCCAATCCGCCATCCCCCATCCCACTCTGCGGAGCTAAAATCCACCATACCACTCCGTCGCGCTGAAATTCACTCGCCCCACCGCGACAAGAAGAACGAACTTCACCATCTTGCGCCTCTACCCTACCATGAATTCTTCTTTTTATTTCTCTCTCCCCGACCCAACCCTAACTTTACTCATCGAAAATCGTTGTACTTCAGCCGGACCTCTGTCGTCTCTCGATCAAGCTTCATCGCCGATTGATCCTAATTTGACACAACAAATATCTGAACCTAAATTCATCGACAAATATCACACCTGTAATGGAGAATGAAAGTTTCAATACAGAAATTACGATTTGTTTGAATGGAGATGATGAAAAAATCCCTAATTTCGAGCCTGTAAATGAGCACGAAATCGAAGAAGGTAATTCTATACATTTTTGTTATCATTCTTTTCGAAATTGTATGCTGTTTTCTGTTGTAAATTCTTAAGCAGTAATTTATTAGTTAAAAATTGTCACTTTCTGTCCAAAACCTTGTCACTTTACTACCTATTCCAGTCACTTATCATTCTTTTCGAAATTGTATGCTGTTTTCTGTTGGAAATTTTTAAGCAGTAATTTATTAGTTAAAACTGTCACTTTCTGTCCAAAACATTGTCACTTTCCTACATATTCCAGTCACTTATCATTCTTTTCGAAATTGTATGCTGTTTTCTGTTGGAAATTTTTAGCAGTAATTTATTAGTTAAAAAACTATCACTTTTTGTCCAAAACGTTGTCACTTTCCTACATATTCCAGTCACTTATCATTCTTTTCGAAATTGTATGCTGTTTTCTGTTGGAAATTTTTAAGGAGCAATTTATTAGTTAAAAACTGTCACTTTCTGTGCAAACGTTGTCACTTTTCTAGAAGCTTGTCATTTATTCAGCTTTTATTACTAGAAAAAGTTTGTCTAGAAGCTTGTCTCTTATTCAGTTGTTGCATTTTGTTTAGTATATCTACTTGTTATTACTTCTTGAAACCTTTTATATTGTGCAGATTATTATAAGTCTGTGTTTAATGGAGGAAAAAGTTTACACTCTTAACTACAGGGCGAACGGTAGGTGTGTTGTTTGCGTGCAGGTTATCAAACTCTTCAATCCTCTTACTAAGCTGCTCGATGAAAGCTCTGACCTTCTGGGCGATATAATTGGAGGCAAATCTAAATAGGCTTTGAAAAGAGAGAGATAATATTTGGCCTAAAAGGTTGTGTAAATGGTGCATATGTACATTGTATTGTGAGAAAAGTTGAGAAAGTATTATAACTTGACTACTATAATTTGTGTAGCAACTCTTTTTTTGCAAAAAATCAAAAGTGATACTTTTTTGGACAAGAGTGACATATATTGGTGCAAATGTGACAGTTTTTTACAAGGAAAAAAAATAAAAAATAATGATTACTATCAACTATTAAAAGGTAAGACTTTTTATGTATAAAGTGACAATAATATCTTAAAAAGTGGCAGTATTATAACTTGACTACTATAATTTGTGTAGCAACTCTTTTTCTATAATTTGTGTAGCAACTCTTTTTCTGCAAAAAATCAAAAGTGACACTTTTTTTGGACAAAGTGACATGTTTTGGTGCAAATGTGACATTTTTTACAGGAAAGAAAAAACATAAAATAACGATTACTATCAACTATAAGAAAGTGACACTTTTTATCTATAAAGTGACAGTAATATATTAAGAAGTGACAGTATTATAACTTCACTAAAATAAAGCATAAATCTAATAACTTAATTGATTTTCAATAGCACCTGCAAACAAACTCACTAACATCAAAGACAAGTAAGCAAAAGAGCAACACTATTCCACGAAAAGTGACAATTCTTGCATTAAAAACAAACAACAATTAACAATAATTATCGAATAGTTGTTCTAGAACAAAGCATAAAATCTAAATCTGATAATTTTTCTCAAAATAGCACCTGCAACACTTCCCGATTTACAAATCTACTACCATTAGCTTCCAAGACACGTTAGCAAAAAAAGTGACACTTTTCTCCACAAAAGTGACACCATTTAGGGTAAATGTGACAGTTTTTTCACAGAATTGACATCCAAAAACCTACTTCTCAACATCAGAAAAGAATATAACATAATCCTCCAAAAAAAGATCTCAAACTACTTTTTAAATTTCTTATTCTTCTTCAATTCAGCAACACTCCTTTTCTTTTCTTCAATTGCCTTCCTCAACTCGTCTTTCTTCAAGCAAAAATCAAGAACTTTAGCCAAAACATCCGATCTTGCTATATTGAGATCCCTCAAAAATACCTTGAGACATATATGCGCTCTCAGAACTCTACGTACTAAAGCCTTCAGAAAAAAACAAAACCAAAAAAAAACATCCAATAAATACTTCATCACGTTTTACAAAAATATGCAATTCATTGATATTACACAAAAAAATATAATATAGAAAAATGAAAAGAAATAGTACCTTTGACAGATTGCCAAGGGAAGTTCACAAATTCCATTGTGTAGTCACATACAAGGATGCCCTTCGGGTGATCTTTTTCTTGCAAAAAAATAGCAATTTGCTTGTGCTACATAATATAAAAGTAAGAAATATTAAAATAAGTAGACTACTATAATTTGTGTAGCAACTGTTTTCTGCAAAAAATCAAAAGTGACACTTTTCTGGACAAAAGTGACACATTTTGGTGCAAATGTGACAATTTTCTGCAGGAAAAAAAAAACACAGATTCAAAAAGAATATTAAAGCAGATCACTTGCATTCCTCCAGAGCATTTTCTGTTTGGTGAGAGGATAAATGATAATCCAAAGCAAATTAATTTCGATTGTTGAGGCACAACGACTCAGATATTTCTGCGTAGTGAGTCAATGGAAAAAGTGAAAGAGAGAGGTTTTTGAGGTTCATGAGATCACTGAGAAAAAGGACTGTAAAAAGTGTGAAGTGATACTTAGGTATCGGCAAGAGCGGCGCACAACAATGGAGAATCGGTAAGGATCGTTACAGGGGAATATCTCCGAAAAGATGATCCGATGAGAAGGACCACGGCGGATTAAGCGGATACTCGTCAGAGTCCTCCCACGGCTGGGAGCAGACCCCAAGGCGAATTCCGGCATCGGTACGGCGAGGCGGAGGAAAGGCGGTGGCGCAGACGATGAGGCATGGCTGATTTTTTCTAGGGTTAACAGTCGGGGGAGAGAAAGGAGAAAGGGGAAAAAATATATGAAACTGGCCGATCCATTTAGTTTTATTTTGAACCTTTTATATGTGATCCAATTTACTTAGGGTGGATCCGGGTTTGGGGCTTCGTCACACCATAAATGACCCGTGTGACCGTCACATTTGAGTGTTTGCCTTTACGTATATGGGGGAGCGACCCTCACCTCACTCTTTGTTTGAGTGTGCTTATAACTTTTTCAAGTGCAACTGAAACCCTAATATGATAACATGTACCCCTCTTCTATTTTGTAGTAGTCAGTCTACGTTTTACTCCATTTTATTTTGAGTTGTGAGATTCAAAACTTCGTTTATTCGGTTATAAATAATAAAAACTTTATTTGTTGGAAAGTTAAGGACTTGTTTTCTAATTAATATATAGGTTATATGCTTGTATTAAGTGTTTTTCTATGAGATTTTTGTAAGTAGTTGTGACCTACAAGTTGGTTAATTGTGTAAGATGACCAATAGGAACATTGACATAATTTATTGTTAGGTATTTTTCTGTGTTAACAATATAGATTTATATAGTGACTATATTGAATAATTAAAACATCATAAAAAAAATATTCATTATTTGAAATTCATTATATATAAAAAAAACTGAGTTGCTGATTTGCAAATATATTAAGTCTAAATTTGCACATTAGATAAATATTACTAATAATTGTAAATAGTTTTTTATATTAAATTAATAATACATAAGTCATATTTTTAATCACTTAAACAAAAAACTATTATTTCAATCAACTAATCGAATATCTCTTCTCAAAAGCTTGCAAGTGATGCCTTTTCAAATGAGTAAATTGAACAAAAAAAAAATTAATTTAAAATTACATTTACCAAATAAACTAATTAGAGGATTTGACCATACATTAATTACCAAATACAACCTAATATTTTTTTCAATTATGGATGTCAAGTCATATTTAAAGAGTGAGTAATAAATTACTAAATTGTATTTAGTTGTATTAAATATGAATAAAAAATAAAAATTAGGTAATGATTTGGTTTTATTTTAAATGTCGAATATTGTCAAAAGTTTTGCGGGGATGAGAAATATGATCCTATCACAAAAACATATTGAGATTGAAAGGATTTAAACTAAATATAGAAAGCTGACTAAAGGAACCAGAAAGCATAAGTGAAACCATTATGAAGATAGAAATCTTTGTGTTAATTGTTTTCTAATCATGATGTTGCAAATATGTGCATGTATATATAACAATACAACTGACTACTTTTTGCGGCTAACCCTAATGCATTTTGCCACATCTAACTAACCCTAATACATCATCCAGCCATCAGCCTCTTAGATTATTACACTTGTCACATTGATGTCCACTGATCACTTGAGGAACGTTGCAAGCTGGTCATGCTTATCCGTTCCTTTGTCTTTTAGCTTGCTGAGATGTTCTTTATCTTCTAACTCACTGAGCTGTTCCTTATCTTCTAGCTTGCCAAGTTGTTCCTTTACCTTGCGAGTTGATCCTTGTGCTCTAGTTCGCCGAACTGTGATTAGAGTAGATTTGTCCTTGTTTTTATTAGTTTTTTAGTTCGTTTTTCTATTTATTTTTGGTATAAGTTGGACGATTTAAGCTTAATTCCGTATTTTTATAATTCTGACTTATTTTACCTTATTTTAATCGTAATTGATGCAAAGAGGTGATATTTCTTTGTTTTCACCTTACAGCTAAGTAACCGGAAGAGTTTAGCGCGTAAAAGACGAAGTTCAATGTTTAAGAGTAGAAGAACAAGCTTTTCAGTGAAACGAGTAGCAAAAGACCGAGAAACGGAGACAGAAGCTCAGTCGCGTCTGGTGTCTCTCTTGGTGTCTCTCCCCCTAAAACCCGAAAATAATGAGGGGTTTATATAGATATTGCAAGTCTTTGGCGCACAAGAAACCCTAAAATCCGAATTCTGGGCCGTCGCGTCGACGGTGCGTCGACGTAGCGTCGACTGACGCGCGCTGGTGATCGGCAGGACTCGGCAAGACTTGGTCGGCAGCGCTCGGCAGGTCTGGTCAGTAGGTGTGCACGTCGGCTGGGCGGGTGCGTCGACTGGGTGCGTCGACATCGACGCTTCAGCAAGTAGCGTCGACGTTTCATCGACATCGGTGCGTCGACATCGACGCTTCAGCAAGTCGCGTCGGCAGGGCGTCGACTGACGTGGAACATGGCTCGCGTCGACGGTGCGTCGACGGTCGCGTCAGTCG
>BMAC01000171.1:1177384-1220146 GCA_014905375.1 Phtheirospermum japonicum
AGCATGAATTTAAGAAACTATCACTAAGCAATTGAATCATACGAATCTAAGTTTAGATACGATAAATCTTCGTAGCGTTAATCGATAATTTAGTTATTGCTCTTAGTTGATAATTTAGAATAATTAGTTTAGTTAGCTTTAGTTTAATTACTGCCTAGTTCGTAATGATCAATTCAATTTATTCAAAACCCCAAATGTATATGTATGTTATTCGTAATTGAGAAAAACATCCGAAAGACCGAACAGTTGTTTTCTCGAGAGATACGACTCGAGTCAAACTCATCACCCTACAGTTACCTCGTACACTTGTGAGCAAACTAACGTGCTTTAAATTATATTATTAAAACGGGGTGCACAAAAGTTTGAGTCAAGCTGATTCTTTGTTTACCGAGATGATAGCTCACTGACCTGATGTCCTTGGACTGGCAAGCTGATAGCTCGCCGTCCTGATTCTTAGACTTGCGAGCTGTTCTATCTCTTATCTTCTATCTCGCCGACCTGTTCCTTTGTCTGGCAAGATGATCCTTTGTCTTCCAGTGTTGTATGATTAACTTGATTTCCAACATTCCCCCTCAATTCGAGTCAAGGGGAAGGAACTACATTGAGCTTGTTCCTCAGCTTGGTGAAGAATTAATGACTCAGAGGCTTTGTAAAATATCTGCAATTTGATTAATAAATGGCACATGGAGCACTTGCAACGCTCCTGAGGAAACCTGTTGTTGGACAAAATGAAAATCAATCTCAATGTGCTTTGTTCTGGCATGAAGAACGAGATTTGATGCTAAGGCAATGGTACTTAATTTATAAACCCACACATTTTGAAATTTATATTGCTTCATCCTCAATTCATGTAACAAGGATTGAAGCCACATTATCTCTGCAGTCACATGAGCCAAACTTCTGTCTTCTGACTTTGTGCTTGACCTAAAGACACTTAATTGCTTCTTTGATTTCCAAGACACAACATTGTTGCCTATATTAACACAAAAGCCAGTAACTGATTTTCTATCATCAATATATGTGGCCCAATCTGAGACTAAAAACCCTGTGATGTTTAAGGAGGATGATCTATAGATATGCAATACATAATGAGAAGTTCCATTAAGATATCTCAAAATCATTTTAGCTGCCTTCCAGTGTGAGTCTAGAGGAGAGGACATAAACTGGCTCACTTTGTTAACACTGAAGGAGATTTCAGGCCTGGTGATGGTGACGTATTATAGTCCTCCAACTATACTTCTGTAAGTGGTAGCAATGTTGTCAAGAGGAACTCCTTTGAACCTAGCTGTCCTAAGGAGACCATAGGTGTAGGTGTTCCTTTTGCTTATGCCATGTGTATTTTTTACAATAGCTCTCTAATATAGTTCTTTTGGCACAGATGCAGACCTTCTTTTGTTTTAGTGACCTCAATGCCAAGAAATGATGAATGTGGCCAAGATCTTTCAAGGAAAACATTTGACTTAATTAAGTGATGGTGTTATTGACCTCCTTAGATGAATCACCAGTCAGAATGATATCATCTACATACATGAGCAGGTATATGTGTATTTTACAAACAAACTTAGTGAAGAGGGAGCTGCCAGAAGTGATGTTATGAAACCCTAACTAAAATAAGGAAGTCTTGATAGTGTTGAACCATGCTCTTGAAGCTTGTTTGAGACCATAAGTGGCCTTTGACAATTTGCAGATTAAATTAGGATCTTTGCCCTGCTCAAAACCAGCTGGCTGTCTCATGTAAATATCCTCTGATAACTTTCCATGTAGAAAGGAATTATTGATATACAAGTGCTTAATAGGCCACGAATAGGTTACAAAAATACTTAACACAGTTTTGATGGTGGTGGCCTTGACCACAGGGCTGAAGGTGTCAAAGAAATCCAATCCAGGAGACTGGGAGTAGCCTTGAGCAACCGGACTTGCTATACCTTTTTAACTTTTATATCTATCTGCATCCAATCAGATTTTTACCAGGTGGTAAAGGGGTTAAGATCCAAGTCTTCTTTTTCATTAGTGCATTGTATTCCTCTTGCATTGCTGATTTCCACTGTGGGATAGATAAGACCTCAGTAACATTCTTAGGTTCTTGATCTGCAGTGCTAGAAACAGTGAGGATTCTTGGTTTGTAAATTCCTGCCCTGGACCTTGTAACCATTGGATGTCTGGTGATAGCTTTGTTGGTTCTATCAATGGGCTACTAATTATTGTGCTCATCACTTAGAGATGGTAGTTGAACAAACAAAGGGAGAGTGGAATATGAATCTTGATTAAGTGAGTGTGGTGTGTGAGAGGAGAAAGGTAGAGAAGTATGATTAGCTCTTATTGATGAGGAATGATGTGTAGGAGATTTGTGAGGTGTTATGCAAGGAGTAGATGATTGTGAAAGAGATGGTTATGTGGTGTTGTTGGAATTAGGAGTGTTATATATTGGTATTAAGTAGGTAATTTGAGAATTGGGTGTATGTTATTGCAAGGTAGAGGTCCCAGTGAATTTGGAGTGAGAAAAATGGTGTTCATCAAATATCACATCCCTTGAAAATATGATTTTTCCAGTGGACAATAGAATTTTATAGCCTTTGTATTGGTTGCTATAACCAATGAAGGTTCTTGCTTTAGATCGAGGTTGAAGTTTGTGTTTGTTAAAGGGTTTGAGGTGAGGATATGCAAGACAACCAAAAACTCTTAGAATTGAGTAATCAGGTTTGCCTTTATGAATGATTTTGAAGAGTGACTTGTATTTGAGTTATTTTGCAGGTAGTCTTTATATGAGGTACACAGATGTTATGAATGCATCATCCCAAAATGATGTGGGAAGAGAGGATTGTGAGAGTAAGGATAGACGAGTTTTAACTATACGACTATGTTTTCTCTAAGCCACACCATTTTGCTGCGGGGTGTGAGGACAAAAAACTTTATGAAGATTACCATGATCTTGAAGGAACTTGGATAAAACTCTATATTCTCCACCTAAGTCAGTCTGTATAGATTTCAGGTTAACATCTAGTTGTGTTTCAGCAAGAGATTTGTACTGCAAAAATGCCTCAAAGTCATTTGCTTTTGTTTGAGAAGAAAAATCTAAGTGTAATTGTTGTATTGATCAATGAAGGTTATGTAGTAATTCAATCCATTTCTTGATTTAACAGGTGAAGGTCCCCATAGTTCTTAGTGAACCAACTCCAGAGGAGTATGATAAACAATGTTTGATAAGGAGCAAGGTTGTCTATGAATTTTTGAAACAGCATAATGAGAGCAAGCATAAACATTCTTATTTGAAATAAAATACAAATTACTTCATTCAAAGCCATTTGTACTACATCATCACTAGAATGACCTAACTTTTCATGCCAGAGCTCTAAACTATGTGGACCCTTTATTGATACTGGAAGAACATTAAGGGTGCACACAAGATTATCATAGGGAAAAGACTGAGTTGATTTAGGTGAGAGTGAGGTAGTAGGCTTATTTTCTTGGAGCTTGAACTGGTAAAGTCCATCTTTAAGAGTTACCTTGAGTAGAGTGGCTTGATCCTTGACAAGACAAAATAAAGAGTGAAATTCAAAGAAGACTTTATTATCATGGGTAAACTGAGAGACACTTAAAAGATTTTTTTTGATGTCTGGCACATGTAAGAGGTTTCTTAACAAGAATGAGTGTGAATTAGGAGTTTAAGAGTGTAAGGTGGTATTACCAATGTGAGCAATAGGAACAGATGCTCCATTTCCCATTTCAACTTTGTTTCCCCCATGGTATTCAGTTGCACTATTTAGATTATGAAGATAATTAGACACATGGGTTGTTGCTCCTGTATCTAGATACCAATTGTACTCAGAGGTAGTATCTACGATTGAAGCACTAGAAGGTGCTTACACAAGGTTGAGTCCTGGATTTCTAGTAAAACCATTGTTGGGATGGCCAAAGTTGTTGGAGTTGTTTACATTGTAGTTTCCTGCAGTGTAGTTTTGATCATATCTGTGCCAACACTTATCAGCTGTGTGTCCTGGGACTTGACACACTTGGAAAACAAGTTTATTGTTTCCAAATCTTGCTCCTCTTTCTCTATATTCTTCTCTTGAGTTTTTGCCACCTCTTCCTCTAAAGTTGTTTGAGTTGTTTTCTCCTCTTCCAACCTTGTTTTGAGAAATGAGAGTGGTGACATGGATAAATGGATGTGACCCTTCATTTTTAATAGATATGGAATGATATGTCTCTAGTCTGGTCTCATAGATTAAGAGAAGAGCCTCCACATCAGCTTTTATAAAAGCTTCAGGTCTTGAGGTGACATTCACCATGACTACATTATAATCAGCTCCCAATCCAAATAGGATGTGCAAGATTTGAACTTGATGTGAAATCAAAATTCCTGTAGAGGCCAAAATATCAAAACATGATTTCATCTTCTTGAGGTACTCTCTCATGGTGAGATTTCCTTTTTTTGTGTGTCTACAGTTGTAACTTGTACTGCATTTGTTTGGCTAGGGTTTGACTTGTAAAGTTGGTTTCGGTAGCTCTCCAGATCTCAAAGGAGGAGCTGAATCCGACCATCAAAATCAGTATGCCCTTTGATAGTGAAGAGAGAAGCCATGATTCTAGGAGTTGGTCTTGTCTCAGCCAACTGATGTACTCAGGATTTAAAAGGCCATCATCTTTGAATTTTTCTGGTATTTTAGAATCACCATATATGTATGGTTCGAGACCATAACCTCTGATAGATGTATGAGCTTGTTGTTTCCAAATTAGGCAGTTTGACTCATCAAGCTTGATAGTGATAATTTGACTGTGAAGATGTATTACTTGGGATTGGTTTGAAACAATAGCAGCATTGGGTTCTACTGGTGTATTTTCTGTGGATTCTTGGGACATGTTGTTTTCAGATGAAGCAGGAAAATAAAGCTGCAGATTTCAGAGGCAGGATCAGGCCTACTCTGATACCATGAAATGTTTTAAACTAAATATATAAAGATGACTAAAGGGACCAGAAAGTATAAACGAAACCATTATGAAGATAAGAATCTTTTTATTAATTGTTTTCTAATCATGACTGTTGCATACATCTACATGTATATATAACAATGTAACCGGCTACTCTTTGCTGCTAACCCTAATGCATTTTGCCACATTTAGCTAACCCTAATACCTCATCCATCCATCAGCCGCTTAGATTAATAAACTTGTCACATTGATGTCTATTGATCACTTGAGGAACGTTGCAAGCTGGTCATGCTTATCCGTTCCTTTGTTTTTAGCTTGCTGAGTTGTTCTTTGTCTTATAACTCACCGAGCTGTTTCTTGTCTTCTAGCTTGCCAAGTTGTTCCTTTACCTGACGAGTTGATCCTTGTGCTCTAATTTGCCGAGCTGATAGCTCGCCGACCTGATCCTTGGACTAGCGAGCTGATAACACGCTGACCTGATCCTTGGACTGGCGAGCTATTTTTTCTCTTGTCTTCTAGCTCGCTGACCTATTCCTTTGTCTGGCAAGCTGATCCGTTGTCTTCCAGCGTTGTATGCTTAACTTGATTTCCAACAGAGATTTATAATTGAGTATTGTCAAAACATAATCATCTCTTTAACAGTGAAATAAGATATGTTCCAATTCTTTTTTTTTCTTTTCTTTTATGGATTAGACAAATGTTAGAGATGAATTAGCCAGAGTAAACAATAAAAATAAAAATGAAAATAAGAGAATTAAAATTTCAGTGATGTTAGTAATAATTGTTATATTTGTAAGGCGATAAATGATTACGACGTATGATACCATTTCTTATCAATGTATAAATAAATATTCATATATGGGAATTCAGAAAGTGATATTAAAATATAGGAAAAAAAACTATTTGCCACCTGTACTTGTAGCGTTTTTATGGTTTGCAACCTAATGTTTTTTTTTTGTTATTAACAACCCAAAGTATGCGGGTTTTACTCTTTGCAACTTTCAGGCTATTTTTCATTCAAGAAATGGTTGAATCGAAGCACGTAAACCTCATGCCTCATTCTAAAAATATGAAAACATTGACCAACATAATAATTGGTGATGAGGCATCAGGTTTACGTGCTTCGATTCAACTATTTTTTGAATGAAAAATAGTCTGAAGGTTGCAAAGAGCAAAGACCGCATACTTTGGGTTGTTAATAACAACAAAAGAATATTAGGTTGCAAACCATAAAAACTCTATAAGTACAGATGGCAAAGAATTTTCTTTCCCTAAAACATAATAATTAAAGAGGATTCGACAGATTCAATGTTGGAAAACCTAAAACTAAAAATAAAAATGTGATTGTTGTTTTCCATTATTAAAATACATATTGAAACATGATATAATTTCGTTCACCCTTTTTTAAGAGAACTATTATTCTACCCATGCGTTGCACGATAATTTATTATTTCATTCTTATTTAAAATTAAAATAATTGAGTTTGAACGAATTAAAATATTTAAATAAGTTATTGTACTTATATATATATATATATATATATATATATATATATATATATATATATATATATATATATATATATATAGGGGTGAGTTCAAATGAGATCCATGTCGCTATATGCGAACTTGCGAACTAGTGCTTTTATTATATACTAGCAGTGCTTTTATTATACAATCACAGTGCTTTATTAAATATTTTAGTTATATACACCAGTAGTGATTTTATTATACAATCCAGATGCTTTTAATTAAATAAGCAAATACACAAAAAATCTGATCCATCCATTTAATTAGATATAAGGCCCATAACTGACCCTAGGTCCACATATAGGGGACATGGTTCTCATTTGAAAATTATAATTTTTAATAATATATATATATATATATATATATATATATATATATATATATATATATATTAAAAATTATAAAAAAAACTTTCTTATACACAATATTCATAGTTTTGTTATCATCGACGATCAATATTTTTAAACCCCTACGATTCGTGACTCTTGATATAGCAACGTACAATTGGCCATTACTAAAAACCAGCTTTTTCAGGAAAAGTGGAACTTGAGAGAGAGACTGTCCTTGACTTTATTGATCGTCATGGCGTATGACACGACCACGGAAGTTTTTTATCTTTGAAACTTGAACAGTCATTCTAGGGATCAACACCAACTCACCTGCATTGCTTCGTTGAAAAATCTTAGCCGATAAAACAAGATTGCCAGGTTTTGTAACAACCAACCTTGTTCCATTACACAATCCAAGGGAACGATTGATATTTATCAACAACATGATTGGAGTTTTAATTTTCAGTTTGAGCTCATGGTTCACCAATCCAAAACATTTAATGGTGTTCAAAAACTCCAGTGAGTGGATGTTTTGCAATATGTCAATGTTTTAATCGGGTTTGCACGCACTATTAGAGCTCAGATATTCTTTGCATCCTCCATCATTCAATGACGTCATATATACATTAATCAAATTGACGACAATAAGTGTTGGAAAAAGAATAGCACGTCCCTCCAAATAAGCGGAGCATTCAGTAGTTTTTTAAAAGTGTGGATATATGTTGCCACAGTTGAAGCAACATGGTCACCATAATCTTTAAATAATAAATCATCTGGGGTTTCAATTTGAACTGCACCATCATTTGGTCCTCCAACTATTCTATCTCCTACACTATTTATCCAGTCAGCAAAAATTTTTAGTTTGACATAATTGGGATCTAAACTAAGATTTTGCAGCCCTCATGTTGTTGGTCAGCCTCGAGACAGTGCAATAAGTCCACAAATATGAAGAATTAATCGTCGTGTGAGCTATATCTGACTTAGTGTCTTTTGGAATTACCGGCAAAATTTGACGAAAATCTCCACCAAGAGCTAATGTTTGCCTCCAAATGAAAGTTACATGTTAGAATCATTTTGTGATCCCATCACGTCTTTGAATATTTTGTCAAGAGTCTTGAAATAATGTTTATGCGTCATCGGAGCTTTATCCCAAAAAATGAGTTGCGCACACTCCATTAGTTATGTGAGTGGAGTTCTAGTAAAGATCGAACATGATAAATCTTGGTGGAGGTTAAAAGGAAACTATGCCGCTAGATGTTACATTCAGAATAATTCCACTATTAGATCTAAAGGCCACAAAAAGCATCCTTCAAACAAATGTTTTACCGATCCCTCTTTATCCATAGATGAAAATTAAACCATCGTGCAAATTTTAACTTTATTTTTTCGGCGACCTTTTTTTTTAAAATCTGAATTGACTGTATTGTAGAGTGGAACGAAAGGATATGGAAGGTAATGATCGATCTAAATTTTCCTAGTGAATCGATGTAAACCCGATGTCAAAGTTGATGATTTTTGTGACTTTTGACCTTAGACATACGATGAATGAAGTATTAGATGATGTCGAGGGTGGAAAAATGAAGAAATGATAGAAACACTCCCTTCTCTCTCCTAAGCTTCTTCTCCGATCTAATTGCATTCCGGCTGCCCTCCCGGCGCCTCTAACGGGCCTCTCTGCCACTACAACTTTGGCCATACCATGGACGCAAGCTCAACCATGGATGCCTTTTGCTGTGTCACCGTTCCCGTTTTCAGCGATGAGAGCCCCGTCTCCTTCGTTGGCAGTCATCTCGGTGCCCCTACCAGGCCTCTCGGCTGCTGCTATTCCGGCCATACCACAGACTCACGATCAGCCATGGATACCCTCTGCTGCATCGCCGGTTTTACTCTCCGCACTGAGTGCCCCGACTTCTTCGATGGTGGCTTCATGGACGTCGCCTGTTTTGCCCTTTGCTAATGCAGGTTTAGGCGGTCCGACCTATACATCTGCGCTTACCCCTCTCGCCATAATCGCCCCAGCAGATTTATCTTTCGTTTCCTTCCCGACAGTTATGGTTTTTCCCTCTTTCCTTGTAGTGCAAGTTCCACCTTTTCCCATACCCAACGCAACGCACAAGTCGGCCACGAATGCTCTTGGCACTTATTCATCGCCCGTGACGGCGCCGTCCAATTTTTCTAGCACCGCTCAGACTCAGCTACCTGGCGCTCCTAGGGTTCTCCCGAGCCCCACCACCTCGGTCTTCCAGCATGCTTGGAACCCTTCCGAGGTTCTTGGATTGAAACCGACTTTGATCCCCGTCTTCACCGCGATGCAGCAGACCTATGCCGAGGACTCTACGACTAACTCTTCTCCCCTCGGCCATCCCCTGCCTACCTAGTGTACCTCTGACAACAATGGTTTTCCATTGATGAATCCCACGACGGTGTCTGATTATTCCATGCTTGATGGTTATATCACCGGAACCATTTCGAAGATTTTTACGGACTGCTCCTTGGGGGTCTCGATCCCACTGGTCAAAAAGGGTGAGTTCTATTCGATCACTATCGATGAAAAGATATACCAGAACTAAGTTTTAAAGTTACGTGGATTCCTTATTGGCCGTCTGCTGTAACCTAAAGTCTCTAAACCATTGTCGCTCGATGAATTCAAAAACTCGTTGAAAGTCTCTTGGGCTACGGTTGGACCATGGAGTTTTGTTCCTTTACGCAAGGGTATTTCCAGCATCTCTTTTTCCATGACTGAAGATCGAGATCGTGCTTATTCAAAACTGTCCTGGAAACTTAGATCGAATTTCTTTCATCTCTTTCCGTAAACCCCAAACTTCAACCCTTACAAGGTCCCCTCGGCATCGTCTCAGGTTTGGTTGCGTATTTATGAATTGTCGATTAGGTATTGGGATCGTTCTTTCATTCTTAAGATTGTTAGTGTTGTTCGTAAACCTTTGAAAATCGATGAACGCTCTGTTAATGGTCCTGTTAGGCATTTTGTTCGTGTTTTGGTTGAACTGGATTTAAACAATAATTTGTATGAAACTGTTATGATTGAGCGTGAAGTATATTGTGGATAAATTTCATTAGGTTACGAGAACCTGCCAGATTTTTGTTCTTCTTGTAAAACTATTGGGCATCTCGTTGGTTCTTGTCATTCCTCTATGTCACATGTTTCTCAGAGAGTTAATAGAGACGATTGGCATACGGATAATTCTAGAAGATCCTGTCGACGCTTTGATTCTCTCGATCGACAAGTCCTTCAATAAAAGGATTATTGCTCGACAACGAAAAATCCTATTTCTAATTCTTTAACGACCTCTAACGCTTTTAATGTGTTACAGTCTGATGGTTGCATGGGGTCTCTGGCACATCCTTCCGAGGAGCCTCCTTCGAGGTTTGTTCCTATATCCCCCATCCTCGGGAACCCTGTTCCTAATTCCTCTACTGGTCCTGCTAATTCGTCCATTTTGGATGGGAAGGATCACTGTGGCTCTCCCCCCACGGATGATCTTAAGACTAACCGAACCGATGGAGTCACCCGTCCAGCGCCACAGACTGCCACAACCAGCGGTTCAGACCATGGTGAGCAACAAATTACGCAGCTTTGCAGGGAGAACCATTCAACCATATATAGGTCGGTTGAGAGTGCTTGTGACACTTCTCAACAGCTTGTTCTTTGCGAGGAAGTTCCGCCACCTTCCGCGTCAACAACTTCTTCGAGCACGGGTTATGTTGATAAGGTGCACATGGGTTATTCGGATAAGGTTTCTTTATCGCCGCAACATATTTCAAAAGACTGTATTGCACGAAGAAGGTATTATAGTGGATGATTCGGATATCGGCAGCCAACATCGCACCCCACATTTTCATAAACCTGCCACTAATCGACGTACCCAAGAACTACTTGATAAAATTAAAAAAGTACAACAGGAGTCTTCTTCTCCTTTCATTGTTGACGATACAAAATCCTCTCCTACCCTTGACCTTCTGAGTATCGCTTTTAAATGATCTTGGACGGATATTGCTGAAGAGGAAGATTCTACCCCTATACGCAGTTCTTCAAAGAGTTCCCTTAAGAGGGGATTCCTTGTGAAGCGCTAATATCTCTGTTTTTGTTTTTTATTGATTTTCTATGTATTCATGAACCAAGCTTTTATGCACCCCAATTATATATATATTTAAATTAAAATATTCAAGCTTGCTCGCAAGAGTACGAGGACACTTGTAGGGTGGAAAGCTGACTCAAGTCATCTCTCAAGGACAACAAAATTCGGGGTCTTAGAAGTTTGCTTAAAAAAAATGTAAATTCGAATATTTTTTGGGGTTTTGTTTGATTTTGATTAACAACTAAGAAATTAAACGCAAGAGCATAAACTTAAATTCTAATTAACTTAACTAAATTTACCAACTAGAATTTAAAATCATATATTTAACCAATCTTAAAAACCTAACTTAAGAGCTACGTAGTTATCTAAGAGTAACTTAATTGAAGTTTAAAATGCAGCTATGATCAAGTATTATAAACAAAATCAAATTTCATAAATGGATCTAAAAAGCATATTTAAATTCAACTATCACGAAGCAAGAAAATAACATGAATCTCAGCAAAATCGAAATTAGATAGCATAAATCAATTTGAAAAATTAACATCAATGAATTCGAATCTCCAATACTCAATCATGAATCTAATAAACTAAATTAAAACAAAAAACTACTGGCTTGATTTGCTCAACAAAAACAAAGTTCATAAACCAACTCAAGAATATCAAGTAAAAACAATTATCCAATGCTTGAACTATGAAAATTAAACTAAGAAAACACAAAAGGATTAGAGCCCTTATTATGTCTAAGAATTGCAGAATGTTCTCCAGCTACTCCGAAGGAAACGATGGATCTTGGACGTAAAATGGGTTGCGCACTCTTGAACGGTCTTCGAAACTCGCAAACCTTGAATCTTTGATCTAGATCTTTAATTTATGCTAATGGGTGTTGAAAACATGTTTCTAACTCTAGGAATACTTTATGGTAAGTTTATAATGATTCATGTACGCCCCAAAGTCGGATTAATGGTGTGGTATTTATAGAATTCCGAAATCTTGGAAAATAAGTCAAGTAAGTCGGTTACTGGGCTCGATAGCGGTAACACTTAGCGGTAAGAGTTACCGCTAGAGTTACGGTTAACTCTTCTTTTTTGCGTCTATGTTCTTCCCTAACGGTAGAGGTAGCGGTACGGCTGTAAGCGTTAAGCGCGCCACTAACCTCTCTGTCCACCTTCAACGATTAGGATACGGTGTGGGTAACGATGTGGTAACCTCTAGCTGTAACGGTCATAACTAGCAGTAAGGGCTACCGCTAAAGCTAACCGTTAGCTTTAGAAACTTGGTACTTCTTCTCTGGAACGCTCGATTCTCATCTCTTAATCATCCAACTTCATCTTTACGTGTTGATCTCCTCCGGTTACTTAAATATAAGGTAAAAACGAGAGATAATTCACCTATTTGCATCAATTAAGATCAAAATGCGGTAAAATAAGATGGAAATACAAATATACGAAATTAAGCTTAAACTATCCAGCTTATACCAAAAACAATAGGAAAAACTAACTAAATTACTAATAAAAATGAGCACAAATACGTGTTAATCAACTACCCCACGCCTTATTGGTTTGTTCGTCCTCGAACAAAAGATCATCTCAAAGAGTAGCAAGAATGAAAATAAGCTCAAGCAAAGAGTCGTATCGTGCTACATAGATAATTTTGAAAATATAGATAATTGTAACGCAACCTCAAACACTCCACCCCTATTACATTGTCGCTCCAAAAACAAAATCATGCTTCCTCTCAAAGGGAAATATATATGTTTACGCTCAAAGCACTCAAGAGTTTTTTTATAGGGACTTGTTTAAACTCAAATCATCAAAATACAAGCACAATAAGCAAGTACTGAAAATCAAAAACTTCTCCATCGCATTTAAGTGTGTAACCAACAAGAATCAGAAAAGGTCTTTTCGGGTTGTAATGTAGGCTCTTTGGACGAATATGGAATATATAAGTCGTGTGGCTAACTCACGATCTAACGTGATCCATAAATCACCAAATTACTCTAAATCACGAAGCAATGTGCTTCACCTCATTCAAAAGAAATCTCACTAAACTCTCATAACGTAGCCTTTACACTTAGGCTATTTCTCAACTCGCACCCCAAAACCGACTTCTGCTCGAACCACTTAAACAATTTAGAAGCTTATGATATGCTTCCTTATTAAAACTCAACTATTGACTCTCAAACATTAGGCTTCAAGAAAAATAACCACAAAACACAAGCCTTTATAAGCGTAGGCATAGATTCAGCATGATTCACCATCCTTCTTATTCTTTTTTTTTATTTTTTTATTTTATCCCCCTTTTATATGGGGTTTTTATTTTTTATTTTTATTGAAGGATGGTGATCCTTAATTACAACTTTCTCAAAAAAAATCCCTGATAAATACTCCAAAACACATATAACCAACAAAAATAATTAACTCCTACCCCACGCTTTTAATGGTCGTAGGAGTCAACTCATAAACACTTATGGCTATAGGAAATGGGTATTTGGCTATGATTGGCTCATTCGGAATTTATAGTGGCTAATATATATAGATATGGCCGGAATAAGGGTTTTTTCTGTGCCTAATTGTCATGTTCAAAGCTAACTATACACAGCGATTTCAAAGAGATCTCAAAACAGAACTCACTCAAGTACATGCATAGATAATAAACACTCAGGCTACTCACTGGCTTTTGCATGAAAAGGTATGAATTGACGCTGCTTTTTATGGTTGTGCAAAATCAATTGCGTCCAAATACCATTTTACAATATATAAATAATAATTTTGAAAAATTTTATGCACTTATACACGCTCAAAGACAAGAACCTCAAATCATACATAGTTAACTTTGACAAGCAAGCCAGACAAACACAATTCACCACGGGAATAGCAGTTAATCACGTAAAATATTAGCTACTACTAATCACGAACTCAAATTGCACAATTTTTCAAAAATATAATTCATCGCTCGACCATCCTCCCACCTTTAAAAATCCGGCAATCTCCCGATTGCCATAAATATATATAAAAACAAATCAAAAGAGAAAAGGAGTAAGAAAAAATCCCTAAAAATTAAATAGTCGAGCTGCTCCAAATAGCGTTGTGCAAATATCATTCATCTTGAATCTCGTGATCGAAAATGTATTGATTAACAACCGAAAATTTCAGCTCGATTATCTGCACATTTTTTCAAATTTGACCACGTTAGCAGTTACCTTAGCGGTAAGGCCAACCGCTAGGTCAACCGTTAAGTTCTCTGTGCAACGGTAGCGCTAAGTATAACAGTTAGTGCCACCGCTAAGTATATCTTTATCCCCTTCCTGTTACTCCTAGCGGCCAGTTTAGCGGTTGATCTCGTCGTTAATCACCTGGGTGATGCTAACAATAATGCTAGCGGTAGAGGTTACCGCTAGGTAACTGCTAAGTTCCCAGTTCGACAAATTTCTCAACTTTTCTGCACATCAACACCGCGTAAACGTACCACAACAATTTTCTTGAAAACTAAATAAATAAAATAAAGGAAAAGAAAACAAATGCTTAAGTTGCCTCCCAAGAAGTGCAACTTTTAACGTCATTTGCTCGATGCAATTCTAGAAGTTAATCTTTAGCCGAAGGTGGATCTACGAACTCCACCACTTCACGATCCTTATTTGTCACCATTCCTTCATGGTAAAGTTTCACTCGATGTCCATTAACCTTAAAAGTTGTATCTTTCTTTTCATCGTAGAGAGTGACGACTCTAAAATCGTTTAGCTCCTTGATCACGAACGACCCACTCCATCTCGACTTCAGCTTCCCTGGAAACAATTTCAATTGTGAATTATAAAGTAACACTAACTTACTAACCTCTAATTTCTTATCAATGATATGGCGGTTGTGACGTGTCTTCATCATCTTTTTCTGCTTCCAAGTACAGTCATAAGCTTCGTTTCTCATTTCCTCGAGATGAGTAAGCTCCAGCTTCCTATATTCGCCTACTTCTCCAAAGTCCATATTCAGCTTGCGGATTGCTCAACTCGTTCTATGCGCTAGCTCAACCGGCAGATGACACGCCTTTCTGTAAATAAGCTGAAAAGGGGTTAAAACCAGCACTGTCTTGTATGTAGTCCTATAAGCCCACAGTGCGTCTACCAGTTTCGTGGCCCAATCTTTTCTATTTGGACCCACTGTCTTTTCTAAAATTCTCTTCAATTGGCGATTACTTGTTTCATCTTGACCGAAGGTTTGAGGATGGTAAGGGGTAGCCACCTTGTGTCGTACTCCGCACTTATTCATCAATCTCTCGAATTCTCTATTGCAGAAGTGACTCTCTTCATCGCTTATTATCATTTTAGGGACCCCAAATCTACTAAAAATATTATCTCGTAGAAATTTCAGGATGATCTTTGCATTTGCCTTTCGTGTAGGGATAGCTTCCACCCATTTGGACACATAGTCTACGCCCACCTGAATGTACTCAAAGTTGCTGCTCTTTGGAAACAGCCTCATAAAGTCAATTCTCCAGACGTCAAAAATCTCCACTACTTGATTTGGTACTAGTGGCATCTCATCTCTCTTTCCTATATTCCATGTCCTTTGGCAATTGTCGCATGTCTTTCAATACTCATAAGCATCGGCGTACAGGGTTGGCCAATAAAAACCAGCCAAGAGAATCTTGAATGCTGTCTTCTGCGGCCCAAAATGCCCACCAAGGTCATGGAAGAAGTGTAGAATGCTTGTCATTTCATCGTCCGGAACACATCGTTTGTTCAGCCCATCTTTGCAATATTTAAACATGAAAGGGTCGTCCCAGAAGTAACTCCTGCATTTATGCAAAAACCTTTTTTCTCTTGGTAGTTCAAGTGGTTAGGTACAATATCACAAGCAAAAAGTCCACAATATCCGCATACCAAGGAGTAATCGAAGCATCAAGAGCGTAACCACTTTCATAAGGAAATAAATCATCAATCATGCCTTGCTCATTCTTATCATTTTCAGTTACCATCCTAGATAGGTGATCAGCTACAACATTCACACAGCCACGTCTATCCTTAATCTCTACGTCAAACTCTTGCAATAACAAAATCCAACGAATCAAACGTGGTTTACTTTGTGGTTTAGCAAATAAATGGCGTAATGCAGCATGATCAATATGCACAATCACCTTAGCTCCCAAAATATAAGATCGGAATTTATCTAATTCTTTTTCAGTGGTCGTATTGTTACGTTGGGCGTCATTAAGCATATAACTCGCATAGTAAATAACCCTAAGTAATTTATCGACACGTTGCCCTAGAACGGATCCTACAGCTTCATTGGATGCATCACACATTATTTCAGATGATAGGGTCCAATCAGGGGCAACAACAACCGGTGCTGATGTAAGCTTTTCTTTAAGTGTTTCAAACGCATTCATACAAGCTTCGCCAAACACAAACGGAGTAGCTTGAGTTAGCAATTGACATAGGAACGACTAATCTTTGAAAAATCTTTAATAAAATGCCTATAAAACCCGCATGCCCAAGAAAACTCCGTACTCCTTTAACATCACGAGGGGGAAGAGTTTCAATAACATCAGTTTTTGCCTTATCGACTTCCAGCCCTTTCCTAGAAATAACATGACCTAGAACAGTGCCACTCTTTACCATAAAATGGGATTTCTCCCAACTCATTGTAAGAATCTTCTCTATGCAATTTTCTAATACTTTAGCAAAATTAGACAAACAACTCTCCAAGGAATCACCAAAAATAGAAAAATCGTCCATAAATACTTCCATAAAATCATCAATAAAATCAGTAAATATGGAAAGCATGTACCTTTGAAATGTCGTTGGAGCATTCCATAAACCAAACGGCATCCTCCAGAATGCAAACGTGCCAAAGGGGCACGTGAAGGTGGTCTTGCTTTGATCCTCTGGGGCTATAGCCACTTGATAGTAACCGGATATGCCATCCAAGAAATAGTAGAATTCATGCCCAACCAGTTTGTTGAGAAGTTGGTCAATAAATGGTAATGGAAAGTGGTCGTTTCTCGTTGCTGCGTTCAATTTCCTATAATCAATACACATACGCCATCCAGTGGTCAGTCTTGTAAGGGCAATTTCGCCTTTGTCGTTTTCAAGTATGGTGATGTCATCTTTCTTGGGCACTACATGAGCCGGGCTCACCCATTTACTGTCAAAAATCGCATAAATAATCCCTTCTTTCTTCAACTTTAAAATTCCTTTCTTGACCACTTCATACAATATCGGCGTCAATCATCACTGGCCGTCTCTTACCGACCTTGCATCAGGTTCTGACTCTATCCGGTGCATGCAAGTGGTGGGACTAATCCCTTTGATGTCGCTAATGCTCCATCCTAGGGCTTCTTTGTTCTTTCTTAACACCGCAGTCAATTCTTTTTCTCCATGTTCGTTTAATCCAGAATATATGATGACAGGCTTTTTGTTGTCATGCTCGAGAAAAACTTGTTTTAAATGGCTTGGTAGTGTTTTTAGCTCTACTTTTGGCTCGAGCTCCGGTGCGTTAGCTATCTCACACAACTCTTCATCAAACTCGTCAAATTCCTCATAATCTTCAGTGATTTCGCTCAAGTCAACTTTTAGTATATCAGCCACCCTTCTCAAAGATTCGGCGTCGTCCTCAACACTTCAATTGTCCTAAACTTTGATTCCTTTTAGCTCGTGGACGCAAGATGTAATAGGATCAATGAATGAACAATCATCTTGCATGGCAGGGATAGGAGTGTTTTGATATCCTTTAGAGAAAACGTCACTGATTTGCCCAAAATGGTCATTGTCATCCTTCCTTTGTGCACATCAATCAAAGCATGGGAGGTAGCCATAAAGGGGCATCCCAGCAAAATGGTATGCTCCTTGCTCTCAGTCGGTACTTCGCCAACGTCCAAAATCACAAAATCAACTGGTATCACAAGCTCTCCAACCTGCACTAAAACATCTTCAACAATCCCCAAAGGTTGTGAATTGATCGATTGGCTAACTGCAGTCACGTGGTTGTTGGCTTCAGTGTTCCAAGATCAAGTTATCGATAAAGTGAATAAGGTATTAGATTAATTCCTGCCCCAAGATCTAACATCCCTCTTGCTGTTTGTACATTAGCCAAGGAAATAGTAATGCAAAAACTTCCTGGATCTTGTTCTTTGGGTGGCAATGGTTTCTTGAAAATTGCTCTCACTTCCTTTGTCAATGCTACATGTTGATTTGCCGCCAAGCGTCTCTCTCTTGAAGCAAGTCCTTTGAAAAATTCACCATAGGCTGGCATCGTTTTGATTACCTCCAAAAGAGGCAAGTTTATATAGACGTTCTTCAACATATTATATAATTCCATGAATCTTTTGTTCTCTTTAGCTGGATGCAAACGGCTCGGAAAAAGAACAACATTCTTGATTGGGGTCGTCAACTACATTGGCTGCGACGGCTTAGTAACATCGTCTCGGGTAAGGGCACCATTCAAAATTGTCCCTTTGATGGATTTAGGGACATATCTATTAGAGGACTTATGTATTTGATCCACCGGGTAAGAAATGTCTTCTTTTGTAGGAGTCAGTGTCTTGTCCTCATCGTTGATTCCATTATCTAGGTTAACTATACCATTATCGATCTTCTTGCTGTTGCGAAGGACATGAACTGACGAAGCTTGCTCTGACTGGTTTGGAAGTCTATCCTTCTCATTTAAAATCTTAGCCACAAAGGCCGATATTTGACCAACCACTAGCTCCAATTTCTAAAATCCAGCGGAAAGCTCCTTTATCTCATCTCTAACTTGCGTGAGGCCATCCCGGTTTCTAATGGTTTCAACCACTTGATTCTGCTGCCAAACCAATAACTGATCATCTGATTGAACTTTAGTAGACACTTGCCCATGCATTTGAAATTTGTTTGTTGGAGGTGGTGGTGGATACTGCGGGTCGGTTTGCACCGATGCATAATGTGGGTTCCCAGGACCCCACTTAAAATAGGGAGAATCACGCTGTGCCTGAAATTGTTTTGTGGGTTTCTACCCAGAATTGAGTTAGTTTGAAAAATTCTGAATGGCGTTAACGTCCTCATGTTGTTCGTCGTTTGATGGACACGTATTCGCCAAATGTCCGGTAGATCCACATTGAACACATGTCTCAACGGTCTTCATTGAAGAAGCTTGGCTTGCTCGCGCGTCTCTCCATGCTGCTAATTCTTCGTTAAATAACTCCTTGATCATATCCTTTATCCATTGACCATCTCGTACCAAAACCTTGACTCCTTCATCTCTATCTTTCTTGGTCATAGATACTTCATTCACTTTTAATTTACGAGGTCGAGAGTTGGTTTGTCTAGCCTTCTCGCTCAGTTTCTCCAATACCATGGTGGCGTCGGCAGTAGTCAAGTCTCCAAAATCTCCACCGGATGCTATCTCGACTTGGCTTTTGTTCATGGGCAACAACCCGTCGAAGAAAAATTGATTAACCATCTCGGGGAAATAATTGTAATGAGGTCAGGCTTGTAAAAGTGTCTTGTAATGTTCCCACGTTTCGTGGAATAATTCCCCCTCTTACTATTCAAAGTTTTCAATTTGCCTCCGAAGTTGCCCTACCTTTTGTGCAGAATAGTATTGGTTCAAAAATTTGTCACTAATCATATCCTAGTCGAACAGTGATCTTGGTTTTAAAGAAAGAAGCCAATATTTGGCCTTGTCTTTCATGCAGTAAGGAAAACATACCATTTGTAACTCTTCGTGGTGAAGTCCCATGGTTGGGAATCTACTCACCTCGTCATAAAAGTAAGATAAAAATTTTAACGGGAGTCTTCATGAGCGGTCCCGTGGAACGTCGGAAGCAAGTTAATTTGATGCAGTTGGATCTCAATATCTCTGGCGTTGTGTCCCAAAACGATAGCATAACTATATGGTACAACTTGTGGACGTGACAAATCGCTCTGAAGAGGAGCTCGCACGCTCCTAGGTGCTCTCTCTCTCGATGATAAACTTCCTCATATTTGATTCCTTCATCAAAATCACGAATGTCTTGGTCATCAAGCCGTTCATCCACATGCACTCGTCGAGGAGGTGGTCTTTCAGAATAATTATCATGTAAATTCTCTATGTGTTGTTTGTTTCTCCCTCTATTCCTTTGTTCTTGTTGTTGCTCTGCCCAATAGTCTCTTGGTTGAATTGGGCCTACTAATCGTTGCGGTTCGCTTCCGTATTCTCCCCTACATCTTCGTGTGGGAGGTAAAGGCAAATCATTATTTAAAGCATCGAACAACTCATTATGGCCGTCCCCATGATTCGCTCTTCTCGCCATGGTTTTGGGAATCTCGTCGCAAATAATATCGGTAGCTATAGAAGAAACGCTCTCGAGAACGGAAATGGGTGTTTGTCTTGTTGGATTTACACGATGGATGTCGTCAAAGAATGGTGCAAGATCGAGGCAAAGTGAACGTCTACCTTGCATAAACTCAACAGAACATAAACGTACCAAGTGGAAAAATCCAAACCAAGCACACTTATACAAATAAATGATGAATTAAAATAAAACGAACAAAGATCTTTGACTCCTTATTGTTGTCCCCAACAATGGCGCCAAAATTTCGAACCAAGCTTTTATGCACCTGATTCAAGCTTTTACGCACCCCTTTTATATTTATTTATTTTAATTCAAGCTTGCTCGTAAGAGTACGAGAAGCTTGTAGGGTGAAAAGTTGACTCAAGTCGATTCTCTCGAGGACAACGATTCGGTATCTCGGATGTTTTCTTACTAAAAATTAAAAACATAAACTTATACAAATTGGTGTTTGTTTTTTATTATTATCTACTAATTTGAAAAGCGTGAACTTAAATAAAACTAATTAACTTAACCAATTTTACCAACAAGAATTTAAAAGCATAAATTAAACTAATTTTAATTACCAAAGCTTAAGAACTAAGGAATTATGTAATGGAAGTTTAATCTATATTTAAAATGCAGCGATAATCAATTATCATAAACCAAATCAAATAGCATAACTAGAAATAACGGATCTAAAAAGCTTAAGCAAAATCTAATAACCTAAATCAATTACTATCATGAATCTTTAAAACATAATTAAATAGCATGAACCAAATTGCATAATAACATGAATTCAAATCTTAAATAACCAAGCATGAAATAAACTAAATTAATTTTAAAACCGAATACCCAAAGTATTCAGCGAAATCAAATTCGTAATCAACCTAATATCAAACGCAAGAACGTTAAGCAAAAACGATAATCTAAATGCATAAACTAAATAAAATAAACTAAGAAAACAATTAAAAGGATTAGAGCACTTATTAGATCTAAGAAATTCATAAGATTCTCGAGCTAAATGATGAATCTTGGTCGAAGAACGGGCCGCGCGCTATAGAACGGTCTTCGGAACTTGAAAGCCTTGAATTCTTGATCTCTATCCTTGATCTATGCTAATTGGTATTGAAAACATGTTTCTAAACCCTAGGAATACTTTTTTGGTAAGTTTATAATGACTATTGTATGTCCCAAAGTCGGATTAATGGTGCGGTGTTTATAGAATTCCGAATTCTTGGAGAACAAGTCAAGTAAATCGGTTACTGGGCCCGATAACAGTAGCACTTAGTGGTAAGAGTTACCGCTAGAGTTATCATTAACTCTTCTTTTTACGTCTCTGTTCTTCCCTAACGGTAGAGATAGCAATAAAGGTGTAATCGTTAGGCGCAACGTTAGGCTCTCTGTCCACCTTTAGCGATTAGGTTAACGGTATGGGTAACGATCTAGTACCCGCTAGGTGTAACGGTGATAACTAGCGGTAAGGCTACCGCCAAAGCTAACCGTTAGCTTCAAAAACTTGCTACTTCTTCGCCGGAACGCTCGATTCTTGTCTCTTAATCATCAATCTTCATCTCTGGTTACTTAGCTATAAGGCAAAAAATAGAGATAATTCACCTATTTGCATCAATTAAGATCAGAATGCGGTAAAACAAGCTGGAAGTACAAATATACGAATTTAAGCTTAAACTATCCAACTTATACCAAAAATAATAAGAAAAACTAACTAATATACTAATAAAAATGAGCACAAATACATGTTAATCAACTACCCCACGCTTTATTGGTATGTTTGTCCTCGAACAAACGATAATTTCGAAGTATAACAAGTGTGAAAATAATTTCAAGCAAAGAGTCGTGCGATGCTACATAGATAAATTTGAAAATATAGATACATGTCATGCAAATTCAAACACTCCACCCTTATTACATTATCGCTTCAAAATCTAATCCATGCATCCTCACAAAGTATAATATATAGGGGTGTACGCTCAAAATCACTCAAGTATTTTTTTGCATGGGACGTGTATACGCTCAAATCAAACAAATGCAAGCACAATAAATAAGCACTGAAAATCAATCACTTCTCATCGCAAATTAAGTGTGTACTCAATGAAGAACCGGAAAAGGTCTTTGCGGGTTGTAATGTAGGCTCTTTGGACGGGTATGGAATATATAAGTCGTGTGGATAAATAACTCACTCAACCTAATCTAATCACGAAGAAAAGTGCTTCACCTCATTCAAAAGAAAACCTCATTAAACACTCATAACGTAGCCATTATACTTAGGTTATTTCTTAACTCGAATCTCAAAATCGACTTTTGAACAAACCACTTGAACAATATAGAAGCTTATGATACGCTTCTTTTTTAAATACAACTCTTGCCTCTCAAACATTAAGCTTCATAAGAAAGTTAACAACAAAACACAAGCCTTTATAAGCGTAGGCAATGACTAAACACGATTCACCATCCTTCTTTTTCTTTTGATTTTTTTTATATCCCCTTTTTATTTTTTTTATAGGGTTATTTTTTTATATATTTTATTGAAGGATGGTGGTCCTTAATTACAAATATTTCATACATCCCTGGTAAAATCTCCAAAACACAAATAACCAATAAAAATAACTAACTCCTACCCCACTCTTTTAATGGTCGTAGGAGTCAACTCATAAACACTCATGGCTAATGGAAATGGATTATTTGGCTATGAGGGGCTCATTCGAAATTTATAGTGGGTAAAATTTATGGATATGGCCGAAATAAAGGTTTTATCTGTGCCTTAATATCATGTTCAAAGCTAACTACACACAGCGATTTCAAAGAGATCTCAAAACAGAACTCACTCAAGTACATGCAATGATGATAAACACTCAGGCTACTCACTGGCTTTTGCATATATTTTTTTTTTTTTTGAAATGACGCTGCTTTTAAGGTTTTGTGAAATCAACTACGTCCAAGTACCATTTTACAATATATAAATAATAATTTTGAAACATTTTATGCACTTATACACGCTCAAAATACAAGAACATCAAATTATACATATCTAACTTTGACTCGCAAGCCAGACAAACACAATATCGCGCAGGAATAGCAATTAATCACGAATTCAATTAAGCACAAATAAGAATAACAAATCGATCGACCCATCCGCCTCTCCAAAAACATTGGCAACTCCGTATTGCCATAAATATAGAACAAGTAAAATAAAGAGAGGTAAGGAAAACGTCCCTGAATAATTTAATGGTCGAGCCGCTCCATATTGAATTCGTGAAAGCATCATATCGTCTCAATCATCGCGATTGGAGTTGGCTTGACTAAAAACTAAGAAAAACAAAACCCAATTCATCGAACTCGTCGAAACCAAATGAACAGAACTCCTCCATTAGCGGAGAACTTGCGCCAGTTAGCGATACGGTCGTGGAGTAGAGGTTCACGTCTCGCTACAACTTCCTGCTTGGCGATAATGGTATACCTAGCGGTAAGTGATACCGCTAAATATCTCTTTTTGGCGCTAACGGTAACGTCAGCGGTGGATTCTTGACGCTGGGCCTAAAAACACACTAACGATAGGAGGTAACGGTAGAGGTTACCACTAGACTACCGCTAGTTCTCCAGAATTGGCCGATTTTTTGATTTTGCTGCACATCGAAACACGCATCAACGTACCATAGTAATTTTTTTTTAAATTAAGTAAATAAATACATAAAATAAAAGCTAGAAAAAACACTTAAAAGAAATTTAAAACGAAAGGATAAAGAAAATAAACCCTTAGGTTGCCTCCCAAGAAGCGCAACTTTTAACGTCGCTTGCTCGATGCTATATTGTGATATTAAGTCCAAACCTGAGGTGGATCTCCCAACTCCACCAATTTACAGTTTCGGTTCTTCATTCTTCCATCGTGATAAGGTATGACTCGATGCTTGTGGACTTGAAGTTTTGACTTCTTGCTCTCATCGTACAAAGTGGCACCCCATACTCATCCATTTCTTTAAACAAAAATGGTCCACTCAATGCGGTCTTGAGACCGTTTTGAACTATCTTACGTTTGTGATTATAAAGCACTAAATTACCAACCTCGAACTGCATGTCAGTAAACTTCTTGTCATGAACCTCTTTCGATTTCTTCTTCTTTGTCGTCCAAGTACTACTGTAAGACTCGCCCTTGATCTTTGTACGTTCAAAATTTTTATTTGGGTCGAGGGAAACGTACTCCAAATGATTTGATAGTGGTTTTAACTCCACTTTGGGCTCGGGATCAGGTGCGTCATTCATTTCAAAATCATCAAATCTATCTATAATTTCACCTAAATCGATTCCCAGTAATTCAATTAATTCCTCCCCACTCAAATGATCCTCGTCGTCTCCGACATCAAACTCGTCTATAGTGGTAATGCTTTGCAGGTAATAGACTCAAGAATCGATTAGATCTACAAATGAACATTCATCTTATATAAACGAAGAAGGAGTGTTATGGATATCTTAAAGTGAGAACGTCACTGATTCGCCTAAGACGGACATGGTCATCCTCCCTTTGTTCACGTCTATTAATGCATGAATGGTAGACATAAAAGGCTGTCCCAACAAAATGGTGGGCTCCTTATTTTCACTTCGTACGTCACCAACGTCCATAATAACGAAATCTACAGGCACCACCAGCTTACCTACTTGGACCAACACATGTTCCACAATATCCAAGGGTAACTTTATTGAACAATCCGCCAACTGTAGTCGCATCGTGGTTAGCTTCAATGGTCCAAGGTCAAATTCCTTGTAAATAGAATAGGGCATTAAATTTATGCCAGTACCAAGATCGAGCATCCCCCTTACCGTTTGACCATTCATGAGGGAAATAGTAATACAAAAACTCTCGGGATCCTTCTCCTTGGGTGACAATGGTTTCTTAATTATAGCACTAACTTCTCCTGTCAACGCCACATGTTGGTTTGCTGCCAATCGCCTTTCCCTCAATGCTAGCTCCTTGAAAAAATTCACATATGTTGGCATCGTATTTATCACATCTAGCAGGGGAAGGTTAATATTAATATTTTTTTCAATAAATTGTACAGCTCCAGGAATTTTTTATTTTCCTTGGTCGGACGTAGGCGACTTGGGAAAGGAATAGGATCATAAATTCATGGTGTCAACTTCTTTGGTGGTGTACTCGAGGAGTTGTTCAGGTCGTCAATTGTTGTAGGAGAGGGGTCTGGATTTGAATTCTTCCTCTTCAACGACCCCGGAACATACGGGTTTGGTGATTTGTGCATCTGACCGGCTGGGTTAGTCAAATCTGTTTGAGTTTGAATCGGCGTTGGAATATTGGCTACCTCTTTGTTTTCTTCTTTACCTTGCTCGATGCCGTTATCTATTACTTTTTCACTCCGCAAGATATGAATAGCTGAGGCTTGCTCCGTTTGACTTGGAAGCCTATTTTTTTCTTTCAACAATGTCGCCACAGTTGCCGATAGTTGCCCTATCATCATTTCTGAATGTATCTGCCCTTGCTGTATAGTCTTAACAAGTTTATCAAACCTTGACTCGAACTTATGTACTTGCGAAGTTAATTGTGCGAGTCCCTCTCGGTTTCTAATAGTCTCGGCCACTTGATTCTGATGCCAAACCAATAACTGATCATCTTATTGAACTTTAGTAGACACTTGCCCTTGCATATGGAAATTATTTGGGGGTGGTGGTAATGGCGCATGTGGTATTGGGTATTGCGGGTCGGGTGGTGCATAATTTGGGCTCCATGGACCCAATTTAAAAAGAGGAGAATCACGTTGTGCCTGAAATTGTTTTGTGGGTTTCTGCTCTGAATTTGGTTGGTTTGAAAAATTCTTGATGGCGTTAACGTCCTCTTGTTGTTCATTGTTTGTTGGACACATATTTGGCAAATGTTCGGTAGACCCACATTGGTCACATGTCTCAACGGTCTTCTTTGAAGAATCTTGGCTCGATCGCGCGGCTCTCTATGCTGTCAATTCCTCGTTAAATACTTCCCTACACGTCTCCTTGATTATTTGACCATCTCGCACCAAAACCTTAACTCTTTCATCTTTATCTGTCTCGGTTGTGGATACTTCATTTACTTTCATTTTACGAGGTCGAGAACCAGTTTGTCTAGATTCTTCGCTCTGCTTCTCCAACACTTGTTTTGTCTCGAGGGCCGTTAGGTCTCCAAAATCTCCTCCTTCCGCTATTTTTACTTGACTTTTCCCAATGTTCAACAAACCATCAAAGAAAAATTGATTGATCATCTCGGGGGAGTATTTATGGTGGGGGTATGCTTGTAAAAGTGTCTTGTAATGCTCCCATGTTTCATGAAATAATTCTCCCTCCAACTGTTCAAAGTTAGCAATTTATCTCCGAAGATGCCCTATTGTCTGTGCCGAATAGTATTGATTGAGGAACTTCTCGCTTATCATCTCCCAATAATGATCTCGGTTCTAAGGATAGAAACCACGTCTTCGCTTTGTCCTTCATGCTATAGGGAAAATAATTCATTTGCAACTCCTCTCGGTTAAGGCCATTAGCCGCAAATCTGCTCACTTCATCAACAAAACAGTTTAAAAATACTAAAGTATCTTCATGTGCATTTCCGTGAAAAGTCGGAAGTAAATTAATTTGATGCGGTTTAATCTCTACTTCCCTTGCAGTTGGTCCAAGAACAATAGCAGACCCAAAGGCACAACCTTCGGACGTGCCAAATCACGCTGTCGATGTGCTCGATCGCCCCTCGGCTCTCTAACTCGGTCATTAGCCCTCTCGTAGTGATTGTCATATGCGATCCTCTCATAATTACTTTCGCGCATGTATCTCCCATCAAAATTGTCTTGTTCGTAGCCATGGTTCTGATTTGCCAACCAAGCATCTACTCATCCATCTCTTTCATGATTGTCAGCATGCTCGTTATGCATATTATTGATTTCTCCATTCCTATCCTCGTTTCTGCCCCCGTTCTCCATGTTATGTTGAATGTCAGCCCAATAAGCTCGGAGTTACACTTATCCTCTCAAATGAATTGGTTCACTACCGTATTCATCTCGATTGAGATGCGGAGATCTAGGTGGTCCATTACCTGCGTGACCATTGAGAACAGAATATGCTCTTAACATTGCCTTAGGGATATCGTCGCAAACAAAATCATTAGCTATAGAAGAAACGCTCTCGGGAATCGAAAGGGGCCTTGGTCTCGGTGGATTCAAACGATGGATATTGTTAATATATAGTGCAAGATCGAGTTAAAGTGATCGTATACCTTGCATAAACTCAACAACAAATCAACGTACGAAGTGGCAAAACCCAAACCAAGAACAATCATACAAATAACGACTAAATAGAAAATAAAACAAAAAACATCATGGAGTCCTACTTGTTGTCCCCGACAACGGCGCCAAAATTCTGATTCAAGCTTTTATGCACCCTTTTTATATTTATTTATTTTAGAAACATTCACGCTTGCTTGCAAGAGTACGAGGAACTTGTAGGGTGGAAAGTTGACTCAAGTCGATTCTCTCGAGGACAACAATTCGGTATCTCGGATGTTTTCTTACTAACAATTAAGCACATAAACTTATACAAATTGGGGTTTTGTTTGATTTTGATTATTAACTACTAATTTGAAAGCATGAACTTAAATAAAACGAATTAAATTAACTAATTTTACCAACTAGAATTTAAAAGTATAAATTAAACTAACTTTAATTACCTAAGCTTAAGAACTAAGATATTATGTAATGGCAATTTGATCTAGATTTAAAACGCAGCGATAATCAATTATCATAAACCAAATCAAATACCATAACTAGCAATAACGGATCTAAAAAGCTTAAGTAAAATCTAATAACCTAAAGCAATTACTATCATGAATATTAAAAATGGAATTAAATAGCATGGACCAAATTGCATAATAACATGAATTCAAATCTTAAATAACCAAGCATGAAATAAATTAAATTAATTTTAAAAATAAATATCCAAATTATTCAGCGAAATCAAATTTGTAATCAACCCAAGATCAAATGCAAGAACGTTAAGCAAAAATGATAATCTAAATGCATAAACTATGTAAAATAAACAAAGAAAACAATTAAAAGGATTAGAGAACTTATTAGATCTAAGAAACGCAGAAAATTCTCCAGCTACTCCGAAGAAAAATGATGGATCTTGGTCGAAGAACGGGTCGCGCGCTATTGAACGGTCTTCGGAACTTGAAAGCCTTGAATTCTTGATCTTGATCCTTAATCTATACTAATTAGTGTTGAAAACATGTTTCTAAACCCTAGGAATACTTTTTGGTAAGTTTATAAAGACTATTGTATGCCCCAAAGTCAGATTAATGGTGTGGTATATATAGAATTCTGAATTCTTGGAGAACAAGTCAAGTAAGTCGGTTACAGGGCCCGATAACGGTAACACTTAGCGGTAAGAGTTACTACTAGAGTTACCGTTAACTCTTCTTTTTACGTCTTTGTTCTTCCCTAACGATAGAGATAGCGATAAGAGTGTAATCGTTAGGCACACCGTTAACGGTGTGGGTAACGATGTAATAACCACTAAGTGTAGCGGTGCTAACTAGCGGTAAGGCTACCGCTAAAGCTAACCGTTAGCTTCAAAAACTTGCTACTCCTCTGCCGGAACGCTCGATTCTTGTCTCTTGATCATCAATCTTCATCTTTTACGTGCTGAGCTCCTCCGGTTACTTAGCTATAAGGTGAAAAACAGAGATAATTCACCTATTTGCATCAATTAAGATCAAAATGTGGTAAAACAAGCTGGATGTACAAATATACGAATTTAAGCTTAAACTATCCAACTTATACCAAAACCAATAGGAAAAACTAACTAAATTACTAATTAAAATGAGCACAAATACGTGTTAATCAGCACCCCAATTATATATATATATTTAAATTAGAACATTCAAGCTTGCTCGCAAGAGTACGAGGACACTTGTAGGGTGGAAAGTTGACTCAAGTCGTTTCTCAAGGACAACAAAATTCGTGGTCTTAGAACTTGCTTAATAAAAACGTAAATTCGAATATTTTTTGGGGTTTTGTTTGATTTTGATTAACAACTAAGAAATTAAACGCGAGAGCATAAACTTAAATTCTAATTAACTTAACTAAATTTACCAACTAGAATTTAAAAGCATATATTTAACCAGTTTTAAAAACTTCAACTTAAGAACTACGTAGTTATCTAAGAGTAACTTAATTGAAATTTAAAACGCAACGATGATCAAGTATTATAAACGAAATCAAATTGCATAAACGGATCTAAAAAGCATATTTAAATTCAACTATCATGAAGCAAGAAAATAGCATGAATCTCAGCAAAATCGGAATTAGATAACATAAATCAATTTGCAAAATTAACATCAATGAATTCGAATCTCCAATACTCAATCATGATTCAAATAAACTAAGTTAAACTGAAAACTACTAGCTTGATTTGTTCAACAAAAACAAAGTTCATAAACCAACTCAAGAATATCAAGTAAAAATAATTATCCAATGCTTGAACAATGAAAACTAAACTAAGAAAAAAATAAAAGGATTAGAGCACTTATTAAGGCTAAGAATTGCATAAAGTTCTCCAACTACTCCAAAGAAAACGATGGATCTTGGACGTAAAATGGGTTGCTCATTCTCGAACGGTCTTCGGAACTCGCAAACCTTGAATCCTTGATCTAGATCTTTAATTTATGCTAGTGGGTGTTGAAAATATTTTTCAAACCCTATGATACTTTATGGTAAGTTTATAATGATTCTTGCACGCCCCAAAGTTAGATTAATGGCGTGGTATTTATAGAATTCCAAAATCTGAGAGAACAAGTCAAGTAAGTCGGTTACAGGGCTCGATAGCGGTAACACTTAGCGGTAAGAGTTACCGCTAGAGTTATCGTTAACTCTTCTTTTTTGCGTCTCTGTTCTTCCTTAACGGTAGAGGTAGCGGTACGGTTGTAACTGTTAAGCACGCCGCTAAGCTCTCTGTCCACCTTCATCGATTAGGATACGGTGTGGGTAACGATGTGGTAACCGCTAGCTGTAATGGTGGTAACTAGCGGTAAGGGCTACAGCTAAAGCTAACCGTTAGCTTCAAAAACTTGCTACTTCTTTGCCGTAACGCTCGTTTTTCGTCTCTTAGTCATCTTACCGATAAAGCTAACCGTTAGCTTCAAAAACTTGCTACTTCTTCGCCGGAACGCTCGTTTTTCGTCTCTTAGTCATCAAACTTCATCTTTACGTGCTGAGCTCTTCCGGTTAGTTAGCTATAAGGTGAAAAACAAAGATAGTTCACCTATTTGCATCAATTAAGATCAAAATGCTGTAAAACAAGCTGTAAATACAAATATACAAAATTAAGCTTAAACTATCAAACTTATACCAAAAACAATAGGAAAAACTAACTAAATTACTAATAAAAATGAGCACAAATACGTGTTAATCAATTCACTCTTTTCACCTTTTTTTTTTAATAAAAGCAACACAATTTAATTAAAAAAATGAATGAATTATTAGATCGTAAATTCAACTCCAAATCTAGAACGAGGGAAAGATTATAAAAAAAATATTGTCGGTGACCGGTGGCGGTGGCGGCCGATGAGCGGCAGGTGGCAGTGGCGGCTGGAGTCCGACGGTGGAGGGAGTACACCGTGTGTGTTTATGTGTGGGAGAGATATAGAAAATTAATAATTTTTTCATTTATTAAATAGATGGGTTAGGACGGATGGATTAGAGCGGATCAATTAATGAGTGTGGTAAAAAGTGGTTTCATAGAATGAGGTCGATCTCACAAGAGATTACTAATAGATATTTATACTATATATAAGAAAGTTGAGGTGAGTTAGGCAAAAGATGACATGTGTCATCTTAATATTGGTTCTCATTTTTTTCCATTTTCTACTTTCTCATGTTTGTTTGTTTTTATTTGTTTCTTTTCATTTATTATTTATTTGTTTAACAAGTCTTAATTAAAGAAATGAATTTTTAAAATTAAATCAATTAGTTTAATTTTTATAATTCATATTATCTACATATTTTGTACTACTTTATTTTAAATTTATAGTCTTAATCAAAGAAATAAATTTTAAAAATCAAATCAATTAATGTAATTTGACTAATTCATATTACCTACATATGTTGTACTACATTATTTTAAATTTATGATAATTTTTTTTCTATATTTATTTAACCTATACTTTTGAAAAAGTCTTCAAATAGCCTTTGCATAGTTTACGAATTCTGCTTACTAGGGAACTAAACATATGAATGGTTTAAATTATTAAATTACATGTATTTATTGGTATTCAAACATGTATTGATTGGTTTAAACCTTTCTCTTTGGTATATATTCATGATTATACGATATTTATGGTATATATTTCAATCCATCTGCAAGCAGTGTACATGTTTGATTGACATTTTTTTTTCTTGTAATTGCTGGATATTGTTCTATTAATGAAATAACAATTATAAGACTATTCTAATTGTACTCTGGATTTAAAACTCTTGCAAACAATTATATCTTAGTTAAATATTTTATATATAACATATTAAGCGCGGGTCGATTTCTAGTAGATATAGATAGATAACCATGTACAATATGTAATTGAATTTGACTAAAATATTCGATAAAATCCCATTCTTGTATGATACAGTAAAAACTCTTTATATTAATACTCTATATAGGAATAAACTCCCTATAGTAATAAAAAGTTCAAATCCCAACTTGGGACTAGTTATAAATAAGATCCCCATTGTCATAAGTCATACATTTTTCAAGTCTCGTTTTAAGGATTTATACCTCTATATAGGAATAAATGATTAATATATTATAAAAATATTTATTAATTATATTTTTGTTTATCAAAATCAATAACATGTTTAAGATGACTTAAAATATTTATCTATAGTCGATTGAAACATCGACTTAATTTTATAAATCGACTTAATTTCCCTTTACTTTTAGTAATTCACCACTAATATTGTCATGCTCTTAGTAACACACAAACCACTCATAAAGTGCAGACTCCATTAGTGGGTACTTTAACGGTTTTATACGTATTGTATCCGGGTTCGCAACATCTTTTTCACGATCAACTGCCTTCTTGAACGTCTTAGATATTGTTGATTGTGATACTTCTAAACCATGAGTCTCTTTGAGCCACTACATAAAATTCTTTGCTTCCAACTAGGGTGCAAATCTTTCTTTTTGTACAACTCAACTCTAATTTTTTCAGGAATTTGAGTTCTTTTCTCTTTGGATGCCATTTTGTTTGATGTGTAAGTACAAGAAGTATAACCCAAAATTTATACACATATATGTCAAAGTTTATAGTCCCTAAATTTATTTTTTGATTTAACTCAAGTGTATGTATTTAAATTGTCAAAGTTTATAGTCCTTAAATTCATTTTTTGATTTAACTCAAGTGTATGTATTTAAATTGTCAAAGCTTATAGTTTCTAAATTCATTTTTTGATTTAACTCAAGTGTATATATTTAAATTTTTTAGTCAAAACTATTAAATTAGTTACATGAACTTGTGAGATAGATAATATACAATGTATATGTTATTTTTATATTTATATTATTTTTTATACGAATTTTTTTTTTAAACTCTATGCAAAAATAACTCCGTATAGTAATATTTTTTTTCGGTCCCAATAATATGACTGTATGAAATTTTTTATTGTACTTTAATTCTTAATGGACTCGAAAAAGTAAGAGCTGAGAGGTATTAATGCATCATATAAAGGACGTGCTTGCGAAAAGAAAGGGAGGCCTAAATTAATTAAACGTTAAAGTTTATTTCAAACGTTCTAACGTAAACCTTTCGTCATATTTTTTTGAAATAAAAATGTATATTTTTATAATGAAAAACCATATGAATGTTTGTCATTGGTTTTTAATAAAAATACTTTAAACCTATAAAATGGCTAAACTAAAATTAATTAGATAAGTTTTTCCAACTTTATGTATCGTAAATAAATGTCAATTTATTAAATAATTTATTCCAAATATATAGATGTGTCAGTTTTTAATTGATTCACAATACATGAATATGATAAACAGAATGTATTGTAGTGTTATATATATATATATATATATATATATATATATATATATATATATATATATATATATATATATATAATTCTATTTTCTTAATTAGGAGCCCAATGAAAATTAGTCATGCTATTTCTTTTTATGTGTGGCCAAATAACAAACCTCCAGCCTGGAAAAATACAAAGTTAAAAACATCGACAATACCTTTAATAGACCGTTTAGAGGAGACACGGGTTTTACCGTGTGGGCGTAGCTTCTGTGTGGCGATCGTCATTTTTAAATAAATATATTCATATTATTAGTATTAAAAAATATATTTTAAAATAATTATTTTATATAATATCTTATCTTAAAATATAAATATTTATTTGAAAAGTATATTGATACGTAGAATAGGCCAGCATGTGATGATCACATAACAGTTTTGTATTAGGATTAGTAGAAGGTCTAGCAGGGCGGATCCAACGTATACTGTGGGGGGCCATGGCCCCGCAAAAAAAACTAATATATATATATATATATAATATATAATATATATATATATATATTAAAGGAGAGGTCTGAAAAGAGAAAAATGTCACGTAAGATTATTTTCTTTTTTTAGTTTTGTAGGAATTTTCTTAACATAATTATGATAGATACCTTATTTAATTAATTATGATTTGGTTTCTTTTTTTAATTAAAAAGCCACCTAGGATTAGTTTCCTCTTTTAGTTATGTAGGAATTTTCTTAACATAATTATGATATATACCTTATTTAATTAATTATGATTTGGTTCCTTTTTTTAATTAAAAAGCCACCTAGGATTAGTTTCCTCTTTTAGTTATGTAGGAATTTTCTTAACATAATTATGATATATACCTTATTTAATTAATTATGATTTGGTTCTTTTTTTAATTAAAAAGCCACTTAGGATTAGTTTCCTCTTTTAATTATGTAGAAATCTTCTTAATATAATTAGGATAGATACTATAATTAACATTAAAAATAATAAGAATTAATATTATATATATAATCACTTATATGTTATTTTTAGCTTTCTTTTACGTTTTTTTGTTATTTTTTTCATTTCGAGTCGAACAATATCAAATCAAATTTGTCATTTTTCTCATAAATAATTTGATCACTTTATTTAATTAAATTATACAAAAATGCCCAATATAATATAATTTGATATTATTTTTATTGGCTATCAACATGTTGTTTATAAAACATTATTACGATTCAACACTTTATTATTTGAATTGATCTCATAAAATAATGTATTTTGTTATTATCTCAGAAATCGCGTAAACAATACAAGTGCAAACCCAACACTAAGTGGAATGAACACTATGACATCAACTACAATATATTTGGAAAAAGATCAACTAATTCCAAAACAAAAAAAGGGAAGGCCGCATCTGAATGCAAATGGCTAAACACAGTAATTTTGAAAGCATTCATGTCATACTTAATATCATTTGAAGTTCAAAATCGAATTTATTCTGTTTGGTGCATTTATATTTTACATACTAATCGCTTCAACATCATTGTAATATTTATATTTTATTAATACTTATACTATTATTTGCTCATTGTGCGGAGGAAAAAAAATATCTTCACATGAAATTGTAGCAGACATGCAATCCATACTGGACATTGAAAACAATATATAAAACAATGTAAGAGAGGAAAATAAATCACGTAGAATTATTTTTATTTTTTAATTATATAGGAATTTACTGAATATAATTAGGATAGATGCCCTAATTAATATTAAAAATAAAAAGATCATTTCTATATATACACACACACCACACACAAATTTTTAAAATTATATAAAAATAACAACATAATTCAACATTTATTTTATTGGCTATCAAATATTATTACGATTCAATACTTTTTTATTTGAGTTGATCTCATAAATAATGTTTAATATTAATGATGATTTATCTTTTTTAATTATGTAGAAGTTTTCTTAACATAAATAGGATGAATACCCTAATTAATATTAAAAATAATTAATAAGATCATTAATATATATATATATATATATATATATATATATATATATTGTGTGTGTGTGTGTGTGTGTGTGTGTGTGTGTGTGTGTGTGTGTGTGTGTGTGTGTGTTTATTTTCTTTTTAATTGTGAGCCCAACAATATCAAATTCGTCACTTTTTCTCAAAAATAATTTTACCACTTTTTTAATTAAAATATGCAAAATTGCACAATGAAATACAATGCAGTATTTGTTTTATTGGCTATCATCATGTTATTTATCAAATACTACTACGATTCAATACTTTTGATTTGAATTGATTTCTTAAAATAATGTATTTTGTTACTATTTCAGTAATCATGCAAAACAATACAAGTGCAAAACCAGCATCGAGTGGAATGAACAATGTGGCATTCACTATAATAGATTCGTAAAAAGATCAACTAATTATTTGTTAGTTGTTGGTGATATTGATCCACAAAGTGGTAGCAAGAGAATTGCAGTAGAAAAGAGATCTGATAATTTGAAACGTATCAACGAGTTGCATCCTTCGTACGTTGCTCTACACTATCCATTACTATTTCCATGTGGTGAAGACAACCAAAGGGAAGATATATCTTTTTCTGAACCTCGAAAACCTAAAGGCAAGGGTAAACAATATGTGAGACAAATGGAGTTCTTTTCTCACCGATTGCATGAAAGAGACACGGAGGTACTCACTATTCTATATAGTCGACGACTCCCATAGCAATTTATAATTGATGCATATACGATTATTAAATCTTCAAAATTGTGGTACATCAGAATTCATCAAAAGAAATATGAGGTGAGAAGTTGATTAGCACATATTTTTCCTTATTTTTAGTAGTATTATAGCTTGTTCTTCTATTATTTTTGGTATAAGTTCGGTAGTTTAAGCTTTAATTCGTATATTTGTACTCTCTGCTTATTTTACCGCTTTTGACCTAGATTGATGCAAATAAGTGATTATTTGTGATTTTTCACTTTACAGCTAAGTAACCGGAAGAGTTTAGCACGTAATAGACGAAGTTCGATATTCAAGAATAGAAGAACAAGCTTTCCGGTGAAACGAGTAGCGAAAGATCGAGAAATGGAGACAGAAGCTCTGTCGCGTCGATGCTCCGTCGACGCGAGCCATGATGCGCGACGATCGACGCACTGCCGACGCAACATTCTGAAGCGTCGATTGAAGAGGCGTCGGTCGATGCAAGGTCGACGCAACTTTGTGAAGCGTCGATCCAAGCACGCGTCAGTCGACGCACCCACCCAGCCGACGCACACACCCAGCCCGCATCGACGCCGCCATTGTCGGGGACTGAAATAGGTTTTGATAATATTTGTTTGTGTTATTTTATACTTTTTCGTTTATTTGTATAAAGGTTCTTTGTTTGCCACTCGATGCGTTGATGTTGTTTATTGTTGATGCTAGGACGTCGAAGTCTTAGAAACGAACTTGCATATATATAGACAACATCGAACGAGTTGGGAGACCGAGAAGACTCTTTCATTCCCCTGACGCAATTAATCGTAAAATAAATTCGGCCAACATGTTAAACACTACCCCTATTGGAGGCCGAGGACTAGGAGGAAGAGGAGGAGGACGAACGAATGGTGGCCGAGGGCAAGGAAATGATAATAATACCCCTCTACGATACCAACCATATGGGATGCCGCCCACCGATGATTTAAACTTTGGAGACCCACAAGATGATACTCGTCAAGAAGATCCACAAATTCTTGATCCTAATCACACGCATAACGACGGAAACAACCAAAGGATCAATAACAAAGAGAATCAAGAAGGAAACCAGTTCCTCAACGATCCAAACAACGGGGAGACCCAAGGCCAAGATAATCGTCAAGCAGTGATTCCAGAAAATCAAATCAACCGTCCACAACACTTTAGGAATCGAGCGGAAGCTCAAGCATACAATGCTCGTGCAAACGAGGACTTCTTACGCAACCAAGGTTGTAATGGCGGGCCCCAGCCCTAAAACAACCAACAACATAATGAGAATGTAAATCGGGAATGAGCACCGAACCATTTCCAAAATAGACGAGGAGGACGACAGTACAATAATGGTCAAGACGATGAATATGAGGATGAAAACGAGTTTTATGAGGATGGTTATTATGAGGATGGGGATAATTTTGGAGGAAGACGTGCGAATTTTAGAGAAAGACACGCCCCTCGATATCAAAACATACGAAAATAAGGTGATCTCGCATGTCCAACCATTAGACCATATAGCTCAGCGATAGTTTTAGGCCAAGCGGCTAGGAACTACAACTTGAGGACCGACGATTTGAATAGACTACCTTCTTTCTATGGTTTGTCGAATGAAGACCCACTCGAGTTCGTTCGAGAATTTTACACAGTACTATCTGGGATTCAAGATCGAGGACTCAGTGAAGGACAGCTTAGAATGAGATACTTCCCTAATACCCTGAAAGATAAAGTGAAACAATGGTTTAATCAATTGCAACCTAATTCCCTAACAAATTGGGGGATGGTTTACAAGAAATTTGTGGGAAGATTTTACTCAGCCCAAACGACGACAAAGTTGAGGAGGGAAATCTCCAACTTCGAGCAATTGGATGGCGAATTGTTTCACGAGGCATGGGATCATTTTAAGGAGCTCCTAAATGCATGTCCACACCATGGTAACAATGAAGAAATGGTCAACAATTACTTTTATGAAGAATTATTGCCGAATTTCAAGCAACAAGTGGAAACACGAGTAGGAGATTTCGGGGGCTTAACCGCGGAGGAAGCACGAGATCTTTTTGAATTAATAAGTGACAAGTCGAGGCAAACAAGTTCAAGGCCTCGAAAACTTAGAGTGAATGAGGTTTCAGTTGTGCGAACGGAGGATGACAAGATCGATAAACTTACAAAGCAAGTGGAGTTGTTGACGAACATGATGATGAAGCAACAATCGCAACCTTCACAAGAGACATGTGGAATTTGTGGAGCATTTGGACATGGAGCGAATGCGTGTTCGGTGACTTTTGACGATGAATCGAACATAGAGGTCAACGTCGTGCAAAATTTCCAACACAACAATTCTGGGCAGAAACCCACAAACCAATTTCAGTCACAGCGTGATTCTCCTTTTTTCAAGTGGGGTCCTGAGAACCCACATTATGCGCCGATGAAGCCACAAACCGACCCACGGTACCTTCCTTCACCACCACCGCCTACGAAGGGGCAAACATCAAACCCGGTTAAACCAAATGATCAATTGTTGGTTTGGCAACAAAATCAAGTGACTGAGACGCTCATTAATAGAGAGGGACTTGTAAAATTGAATGCAAAGATAGACGACCTTTCAAAAAAGGTGAATAGTATTGACAGTCTCTCTAGGATAGTGCATGATCTTGCTAAGAGTGTGGAGAGGATTGATAGGACGATAGGACAATTGGCGGCTGACATTGCGAGATCAAATAAGGAAAAGGACAAGTTTCCGAGTCAAACGGAGCAAGCCTCAGCGATTAAAGTCTTACGCAGTGGAAAAGTGATCGATAATGGAGTCGAGATAAATGACGGAGGAGATGAAGTGATGACGGAGAGTCCAACACCGTCATCGCCAAAGGGAGATGAATTCAAGCCGATAGAACAATTGCATAAGACACCAAACCCTTACATTCCGGGATCTTTGAAGGGGAAGCTCACAAACAAGACTCTCACTCCGCCGATAGTCGAAAAAGTTCCATTTCCAAGCCGTCTTCGACCAGCAAAGAAAATAAGAAGTTCATGGAGTTTTACAACTTGCTGAAGAACGTCAACATCAACCTTCCTCTTTTGGATGTGATCAAAACGATGACGGCATATGTGAAGTTATTCAAGGAGCTTGCTACAAGACATAGGCATTTGGAGACAAATTAGTACGTTCCTCTAACGAAGGAGGTGAGTGCGTTATGCAAGCCACCACTGCCTACGAAGGAGAAGGACCCTGGAAGCTTTTGTGTCAATATTACATTGGAGAATGGGCAACAAGCGCATGGAATGCTTGATCTTGGCGCGGGAATTAACTTAATGCCGCATTCCCTTTATAAGCAATTTGAATTAGGACCATTGAAGCCGACAAGGATCCGTCTCCAATTAGCGGATCGTTCAATTCGCCAACCATTGGGAATTGTAGAAGACGTTTTGGTGAAAGTAGGTGAATTAATAATACCAGTTGATTTTGTAGTTTTAGATGTTGGAGAGATGTCGAGTGAGGAAAAGGGGCATACTATTCTTTTAGGCCGTCCATTTTTGTCTACCTCCCATGCGGTGATTGATGTGAACAAAGGGAGGATGGGCATGTCTGTTTTGGGAGAGACAGTTACTTGTTCTTTGCGAGATGTGAATAACTGCCCTGCACCATTGATGGAAGAAGAAGAAGAATGTTCGTTCGTTGACCCGGTAGATGCATGCGTCCGAGAGCTTAAGAGCATAACGGTTTTGGACGAGATGAACGTCGAGGACGACAATGATTTTTTTAGCAGGGAGGAGGTAGCCGAGCTATTTGGTATTGATTTTCGTGACATTGAAGCGGACCTTGCGATTATGGAACCCAACGAAATATTTGAGAAGGAGTTTCAAGCGAGTGACATGGTGGAGTTAGGTGATCCACAATAAGTCGAGTATTGATCGTTGAAACGCGTCGAGCATGCGACGTAAGATGTTGCGCTTCTTGGGAGGCAACCCAAGTGTTAGTTTTTCTTTAATTTTTATTTCGATTTTTTTTAGTTTATTTTTGTTTTTATTGTGTCAATTGTCGTGGTGCGTTTATGTGTGTGTTAATGTGCAGAAAATCCGATTTCACGATTTCATCTCTGCCGATCGAGGTCGCAATCCGACTCAATTTAGCCGCAGTCCGGCAACCTTTTGATGAGCTTCAATAGTTGAAATTTGTGCAAATTTAAACTTTTTCGTGGGTTTGTAGTGCTAGATTTTACATGATTGATCACTATTTCTGCGCTGTATTGTGTTTGAATGGCGTGCCTGTCAAAGTTAGCTAAGTATGATTTGAGGCTCTAGTCTTTTGAGCGTGCATAAGTGCATAAAGTTTTCAAAACTTATTATTTATATATTGTGAAATGGTGCTTGTACGCAATTGATTTCGCAAAACCTTAAAAGCAGTGTCAATTCAAAACTTTTTCATGCAAAAAGCCTGTGAGTAGCCTGAGTGTTTATCATCTCTGCATGTGCTTGAATGAGTTTCTGATTTGATATCTCTTTGAAATCGCTGTGTGTAGTTGATTTTGAAAATGAGGTTAAGGCACAGAAAAAAACCCTTTTCCGGCCATATCCATAAATTTTTAGCCACTAAAAATTCCGAATGAGCCAATCATAGCCAAATGATCCATACCTATAGCCATGAGTGTTTTTGAGTCGACCCTTACAACCCGTTAAAAGCGTGGGGTAGGAGTTAGTAATTTTTATTGGTTATTAGTGTTTTGGAGTTTTTATAAGGAATTTTTGTAATAAAGGATCACCATCCTTCAATAAAAAAAAAGAAAGAAAGAAAGACCCCATAAAACAGAATTAGAAAGGGATAAAAAAAAAGTAAAGAAAAATAAAAAGAGGAAAGAAAATAAGAGGGGTGGTGAATTGTGTTAGTCACTGCCTACGCATTAATGAAGGCTTGTGTTTATTATTTATTTTATTATGAAGTCTAATGTTTAAAGGCAAGAATTGTGTTACGAAGCATATCTCAAGCTTCAATTGTGTTTAAGTGGTTTGAGCTACAAGTCGGTTTTAAAGTCTCGAGTTGAAAAATATCCTATGTATAAAGGGCTACATTATGAGTGTTTAGTAAGGTTTTTCTTTTGTACGAGGTGAAGCAATTTGCTTCGTGATTAGATTAGTTTGAGTGAGCGATTAGCCACACGAATTAAATATTCCATACCCATCCAAAGAGCCTTACACTACAACCCGTAAAGACCTTTTCTGATTCTTAGTTTTGAAAGCACACTTAATTTGCGGTTGAGAAGAGATTAATTTTCGGTTCTTGTTTATTGTGCTTGTATTTGAATGGTTTGAGCGTATACACGTCCTATGCAGCAATGCTCGAGTGCTTTTGAGCGTACACCCTATATAATACACTTTTGTGAGGATGCATGAATTCGATTTTGAAGCGACAATGTAATAGGGTGGAGTGTTTGAAGTTGCATTGCATGTACCTATATTTTCAAAATTATTTAAGTAGCATCGCACGACTCATTGCTTGGACTGATTTACAATTCTTGTTGTACTTTGAATCTATCGTTCGTTCGAGGACGAACAAACCAATTAAGCGTAGGGTAGTTGATTAGCACATATTTGTCCTTTTTTTTAGTAGTATTATAGCTTGTTTTTCTTATTGTGTTTTTATAAGTTGGGTAGTTTAAGCTTTAATTCGTATATTTGTACTCTCAGCTTATTTTACCGTTTTTTGACCTAGATTGATGCAAATAAGTGATTATTTGTGATTTTTCACTTTACAGCTAAGTAACCGAAAGAGTTTAGCACGTAATAGACGATGTTCGATGTTCAAGAATAGAAGAACAAGCTTTCCAGTGAAACGAGTAGCAAAATATCGAGAAACGGAGACAGAAGCTCTATCGCGTCGATCGACGCGAGCGTCGACGCTCCGTCGATGCGAGCCATGATGCGCGACGATCGATGCACTGCCGACGCAACATTCTGAAGCGTCGATTGAAGAGGAGTCGGTCGACGCAAGGTCGACGCAACTTTCTGAAGCGTCGATCCAAGCACACGTCAGTTGACGCACCCGCCCAGCCGACGCGCACACCCAGGCCGCGTCGACGCCGAGAGACAGCCTGCGTCGATCGACGCAGCGTCGACGCGACGGCCCAGAATCATGATTTTTAGGGTTTCTTGTGCGCCAAGTCATGAAATAACTATATAAACCCTTCATATTTCAGATTAAACATACAACCACGACCCAAAACACTTACCTAGGGTTGAGAAACCTATTTTCAACACCCTACAACATATTTTAATGATCTACGTCGAAGATTCAAGATCCGAAGCACCAAGACGAAGACGTTCGTTCAAGCTCCGATTTCTTGACCGAGATCAACCATCCAAAGTCCGATTTCCCAGCAATCTTTCAGCACCTTTAGCTACTTAATAAGTTCTCTAAACTCTAGTTATTCCTAGTTTAATTCTAGATAATTCATTTTTAATTATTTCGTTTGAGTTTTTAGTTTTGTTTATTTATTTCGAATCGTTTGAACCGTTGAATCGCTGAAGCTTTGAACCTTATATTTTGTTTTAATATTAATATATATATATATATATATATATATATATATATATATATATATATATATATATATATATATATTGTGAGCTTGTTTTCGGCTCATAACCCGAAATGTGTTAGGATAGAAGAATTTGTATGGATTTGATATTTGATTCGCTTAGTATGATTAAATGCTATTGTTCATTCTAATTTTCAATGTTACTGTCAGATGATACGAATTTTTTTAAAATTCTTGATTTTGTGATAGAAGCTCAAAA